>JAPTYQ010000018.1:25689396-25701896 GCA_029814465.1 Ostorhinchus cyanosoma
ATCCATCCATCCATCCATCCATCCATCCATCCATCCATCCATCCATCCATCCATCCATCCATCCATCCATCCAGCTTCTCTTCTTCTTTTGCTTCATTTTTCAAATAATGAAAACATAAACAAAGTGAAGCTTATAGAAATGGAATAAATAAATATGCCATAAAAACTGGCTTTAGTGGGTTAACGTTAGTGTGGAATGCTACAAGTGTGTTCCATTGATCAGTGTTCTTCAGCACATAGCCCCGCCCCTAACAATTTAGGGGAATCTAAAAAGTCCTACCCCTGAACCAGGAACTTTGTCATGGAAAGTCTGGACTAGAGGGAGAGTAATTTTGGTGGAAACGCTGTAAAAGTTAGCGTGATGGAAAAGGGGCTTATCTGTAAAATATATCAGCTGTTGAATTCTTCCAACACTAAACAGACCCGATGGTTGTTAAACCTTTGGCAAACAGCTGTTTCCAATCACTCCAGCTGATCTTTGGGTGGATGTTTTACTACGCAAATAACTTAGGTCTTGTGTCGGCATGTTGTCTTTGGGGATTGTTTTTTTTCTAATTCCTAAACCACGTCAGATTCATCTGAAATATCTGTGTCAGAGTTGATCAAAATGATCTCATAGTCAGAGGATGTAAATTAATTCAAATGTGTCATCACATAAACACTATGTAACAAAACATGAAGTAAAAGCCTCACATTATGTACACAAACCTTGACAAAGTATGATCAATTTTCACCTTGTGATGTAACCGGAAAAATGCTGTCCATCTTGTACTCTTCTCCAATAGTTCAATAAATTATTTACCAAGGGGAGTTTGGAAAAGTACATATAAAAGTTATAATACATTAAAAAAAAAAAAAAAAACAACACTAAACCAATTTTCACAAAGAAGAGACAAGCAGTAAAATTTTTTGAATTGGTTGATTTCAAAAAGTGTCCAGATACTGTAAAAGAAAAAGCACTTATTTAATTTAATTTAATTTAATTTAATTTAATTTAATTTAATTTAATTTAATTTAATTACTTCCAAACTGGTTCCACTGGTTGCTGTTTATGTGAGCCAGTGTGAACGGACAGAAACAAAGGTCAAATATAAAAATGTGGTTGAAAATCTGTCAAAGGGGAATAGACCTGTGAAAGGGAATTCAGGATGCATACGTCACTTCACAAAGGTTGAAAAACGAATTAAAAGTGGTCAACAAGTATTTAAGTGACATATGATCCCAACTGTTTACAATATCTGACATAACCACTTGTTTTCACACCTTGTTGTTAATGTCTAGTTCTGCCACAGTACCTAGGACCTACATTTATTACCAAACACAGGACACATGCATTTTTAACACATCTTATCATTGCAATCAACCCAAACACAATATGGCTACATTCTGACTCCAGGCAAATGTGGCCCAAATTGGATTTTTTTGCCCATGTTTGACCTGTATCCAATCTGTTAAAGACAATTTAAACCGCACAAATCCGATATTTATCAACTCCAACCCAGTCCACTTTCGTATGTGGTCATTAAATCTGATACTGTATCTGATATTTTGCAATGTGACTTCAGTCGGGACAGCCAGGTCACATTTGTCCGACCTTTACGTCATTGAAATGCGACAAACGTCACAAATTCTGCATCCCAGGAGTGTTACTTCTGTAAAAACAGTGCATGTATGCGTGGTCACGTCTTATATTTTGCAAATGCGGGTCACCTCAGGGTCGCATTCAGTTCATACTCAAAACTGATAGAAGTCGCATTTAATGGGTAATATGAAGGAGCACACAAAAAAAATCGATTTCACCAAAAAAATCCAAACTCTTCTTTAACACCTGCTGTGTGAACGTAGCCTAAGTGATACATTTCTTTGTGATTTGTTGAATTTTACATTGCATGTAGGCTGTTTATATAAACCAAATGTTTCTATTTTTACAACTTGAAGTGAAAATTTATTGCTCTGTTTTTGGTTATTACCTAGTGGATTCCTTTTACACATTTTCCTACATATTTTGTAGTTTTTCATGAAGGACAAATTCTGGTTAGTCCTGTGTAGCTGCTATATAAGGTATGAACACTTGGTGGCGACAACACATTGCTAGTGAATTCAACTGAGCTCAGTGGGTATTTGTGAGTCTATAGCATTAGTTAGAATTCCTTAAATATTTAAACGTTGACACAAATCCCTCTTTTTTTAAAATTCAGAAATAATGCTATTTTATCATCAGTTTAAATGAAGTGTGTCCTTGTAAACCCCTGGCTGCCTTGTGCTTTTATAGAAGAGACACCCCTTTTTTTTTTTACCTGCTTTCGAACCCTGTGATTCCCTCTCATGGTGTTTTTCCTCTTCTTTTTTCACCGCCTGAGGCAAAATTGCCACTTGGATGCTTTGCGGTCATATACTGTCAGCTGGATGCACACACAAAGGGAAAAAGGAGTCCTTGTACAATTAATGACGTCAATAAAACCTGTTATGAGCAAAGCATTTAAATGAAATAGGCTTAAATATGCTTCACTGAGTTGGTTTGTATTAAAGTGCTTTTGAAAATTCTATTAATCCTTAATAACTCAATTATAAACATCATTTCAAAACGAACCAGGTCCTTTTTATTTTTTTAGTTCTTTTGTTTATTTCATCTTCCACCTGCCAGCGTTGATGTTAGAATGATATTAAAGAAGTTATGTGTAGCATCGATACAAAAAAAATTATCAAACTATCAACAGCGAAGGGGAAATTCAAGAGTAAAAAAACACCACATATTTACGCTTTCTCCACAGACTGTGTCACTGATCAAATACTGTGTGAAGGTCTATTGTTAACACACATCTGTATTATGGTATCATCATGTTTGCTCCTCCAAAACGCACCCAGTTAAAATACCACCACTATCAGCTGATAGTTTACATTATAGCGCTGTTAGCTTATACTGTTTTAAGGCACAAAACAGACACAGTCAAACCACAAATTACCTCTGTTTTCTACTTTACTTTACTTTATTGTTTATTTGACAGGGACAATTTTCAATCATACGATTGCCGAGTAAGCTACGAGCTAATTTGTATCTCCAGTCCCTGGGCAGATAAACAGACAACAGTACATACAGAATATAAAATCAGAACATTACATAAAACAGGTGACAAACAGTTTAAAAACTGAAATACAGATACGACAATATAATACACAGCTAAAAATGCAATTATAACAATATAGTCTAAATAACCGAGGATGAAAAATATAATCTGTACAAAGCATTGTCAGTAGTATTTTGGCCAAGTACCATTAAAGGTCCTACTTTAATTATAGCAATGTCTTTAACTCATAAAGACCCAAACAGCCACCGACAACCAAAACCATCTCCTAATGTTAAATGTTTAATACACAATGATCCACTAATTCTATCAATACATGTAAATAATTGGTGTCATCTTTTCGTGCTCATCAGATATGACCTATTTGGACGTTCAGAGGCTCCATAGTTACATAGAAACATCGTCATCTTCTACAACATTAATTCACCAGTAAAACCAATGGAGTTTGATAAATGACAATGGATGGAGACACTTGTTTTATGTTCAGTTAATGACATATTTCACAGAAAAAGTCATTTTTTCTTCAGTTTTCTCTGTTTTTGATATAATAACCGTCAACTTTAATCTGAACTTTTTTGAACATCTACATGATCAGTGAACTAAATATAGGAAAATACATGATGTTCACTGAACAAACTCAGAATACAGAGCATAATGGCATAATAAATGGTGATAAATCACTTAAGAAAAGTTAAATATAGAGGAAAAAAATATTTTGGAATGGCCATAAAAATAGCACTGGGTCTTGATGGGTTAAAGATCAAGCCCTGAGTGGTCTGTTTGTGCTGTCAGTAGTTAAAAAAAGATCTGATTGGAACCATCTAAACAAACTCAGAACTGTCACAGTTAATGCTGAACCATGGATCAACAAATGGTGAACTTAGCGAAAATAATATCGCATAATAACTTTTTTCCATCATAGGCTTCAGAATCAAAGTCACCCATGGAGGACAAACATAACCATTTCAGCATCAAACTCTCAGGGTCATTGTTTTGAGTTGTTTTCAGTGGTTAGAAACTTTTTACACCTCTGACTTTCACAACAGTAGTTGCTTTTCCATTGACCCTCAAATTGCACAAATATAACTTGTGCATAAAAATGTAGTTAATGGAAAAATGACAATTTTGCCCTAAGTCTTGTTTTTCAATTGAAAGTTTTTGCATTGGCAAGAGGTGGTTTTTCAGGCGTAAGCGCAAAGGGTATATTACTCAAAACTGCAATGGCAGGACCTTTTTTCACAACTAGACTGAGACGAATTTAAAAAATGGTTGTTGAGGGATGTTACAAGAGAAGAAGAAGAGATTTAAAACAAACATGGCATGGTATGTGTGGACACACCAGGAAACCGAATAATTTTTTAATTTAGTACGGAATAGAGGGGTAATAAGTAATAATAGTGAATATATCTGTAAAACAACATGATATTTACATTTGTCACCATGTTTATGGAATGACTTCTCATGTCATCTGGCGATAATAAATACAAACAAACAAAAAAAACAAATCATCAAATTTGTGATTTAACCTAGGACACACTGTCCATGTTTGTGGACAAGAGTTTAACTACTTTATACAAAAAAAACCCCAAAACAACAAAACTGTCCACTGCAAAAGAGATTCCATAATTTTTTTTAAAAATGCATCTGAAAAAACTGTTTCATCATAATGTTTCCAATATAGGCAATTATTTAATTAAAAAAGCAAAACGTGTACTTTCCTGACATGTCCTGTGTCTTTGGAGGTTAGAAAAACTGACATTACGCACTTCTGTTTTTTTTTTTTTTTTTTTTTACATTTAGTAAATATCAGTAAAGTTCTGTGCATTTATCCAATGGAAAAGCTACTGGGAGACTGGCAGACTCAAGGCTGCAGTGACTCATTACTCCCTCTAGTGGTCATTTAAATTTTGATGATTACGTTTAGATTTACTGCATAACTCTGCCACACAATACACTGACACCTTTGGTATGAATCAGAACTTTTTCTGTAACACTGTAATAAACAATCTGGGCCATTTTTAACAGAAGTTTTTAGTAAAGAAACATTACTTATACCTTTTTTTATAGTGGTGGTTGGATAAATAGCCAGTTGAATCTTGTCATGTTAGAAATTTCTGGAACTAACATTCCTTTTGCAATGCATGCAAGTGACTGAGCTTTCTTACAACACACACAAAAATCCTTGCAATTTGGAATTTTCTCTGTGAAAAGTAATGACCATTGTTTTGTGGGTAGCATGTGGAGCTGTTCTCCAGCGAGCGCAGGGTCACATAGCCCTGGAGAGTTATCCCACCAACGCCCGGTGTGAATGGAAGCTGCATGTGGAGAAGGGAAACCGCATTGAGCTCAGGTGGGTCACTTTACCACACATCTGATATAAATGCCAAGTTTTTAAACATGAGCAGGAAGGTCCCAAGCTTCAAGGTTTAGCCACCCACGTGACTGTGTGTGCTTGTGTTTTCTGGACTGCAATGAATCAGAAAAATAATATCTAGCTCTTCAACACGTTGTAACATTTTTATCAACATCTATTTGACAAGAATCACAAAAAAAAAAAAATCAAGGACTAATGACAGGTTTTACTCAAAGCGGTTCTGAGGCTCCTTTTACCTTTGAAAACAGGGCAGTCTAACATGTTTTGGGGGGAGGATACCACCTTGATATAATCTGAAATTGCCTACACATGGGATCACCCCAGCATCATTCTGTCAACTGTTGTTTAGGTCAAAACAGAATGGGTACACAACCCTGCATGAGCCCACATCGTTATCACTGCATTATTTGTACTGGATAGAAAAATGAGATTAACTCCCATGCTGCCAATATATGTAACCTGCTGCCCCCAAGTATAAAGTCCTTCACCCACCTTAGAAAATCATCCAACCATCATAACTAAATGTTACCTTACTTCCTCCTAAAGGTATATAAGTGATCCAATTGCATGTTCTATTAATGAAAACATTGTAAACAAAGCCCAAGATAGGGAATCTTCAGTACGTTAGTGTAGGACTCAAGGCAAATATGATTTTTATAACGTATAAAAACTCCACTGATGGCTTCTGGCGGCAGATATTCCCTGTGTGGACACTTTAGGTCAAGGCTTCATTCTCAGGACAAAACATTTTAAGCTGTACCTGTACTGGTCATGCTGATAACATTAATTGTGTTTGTGAATTACTTATAAGCAAGAGAGGTGCACATTCAGTAAAAAACAAAACAAAAAAAATTGCCATAAATGCATCACACTGGACCTTTTTTATTATGGGCGGCATCAGAATATGGAGTGTAGTCATTGTCAGAGGGGATATATCGTCGTTGATTCTGGGTGATTGAGTGGGAGTAAACAAGCAGCAGTCAGTGAGCGAAATTGAGTCTGGTCATGCTGATAACATTAATTGTGCTTGTAAATTACGTATAAACATGACAGGCGCACATTCAGTAAAAAAATTGCCATATGTGCATCACACTGGACCTTTTAACTGAATGTGAACCTTTCTCGCTTATAAGTAATTCACGAGCACAATTAATGTCAGCATGACTAATACAGGTACACTTTAAAATACTTTGAGATTACTTGCTGTTTTTAATCTCCTTTTATATGTTTCTTTTATAATGGTTTAAATGTGTTTCTTTTTCCCTGTCATTGTATTTCAATGTACCGTGTGAAGCACTTTGAATTGCCTAGTTTCTGAAATGTGCTATACAAATAAACTTGCCCTGCCTTGCCTTGAGTGGAAAGCACGTGTTAGCGCCTGTTGTTTGTGTAGTGTAAGCTTTGCACTCCGCCATTGTCCTAGAGACGTGATCCAGCTCTGGCCAATAATGTGTCATCTTTTGCCATGTTTCCACTACGCGGTACTGGCTCAACTCAAGCTGGACTTTTGGCGTTTCCATTACATAAAAGAACCTGGAATCTTGCACCTGCTCCAATTTTTTTAGTACTTGCTCGGCCGAGTTTCCAAAATGGGTAAAGAGATACTAAAATGTGACGTGCTAACACTGCAGACTGGTTAGAGAGTTGTCTTTGCGTCATTTCGTCATCAATGTGTGACAGATTCAGAAGTTTACAGTAAATACACCTGTAGGCTAATCCATGACTACAGCCCACAAAATGGCAAAAACTAAATATCATCCAATCGTCATCCTCTATTGTGTGCATGTATTGCTTCATTGTTATCATTGTTCTTCTCTTCCTCTTTGTTTTTACCATCAGCTGTCTTGCATTAAAGATGATGTTGCGGAAGTTATGCGCAGTGTCGCTATGACAACCAGGTACTCTGAAGTCAGTAGTATCCTGTAATGGAAACGGTGTCCAAGAATAGTACCTTGTACCTGTCGAGTCGAGCCACTTAGTGGAAACGTGGCATTAGTCTGGTGTCTGCTGCACGGGGTCAGTGAACAGTCCAGCACAGCCCAGGTATTCAGAAAATACAAACAGCCTGCGTCGTTATTGATGCTGGAACAGCCCATGAAGGAGGCAACATGCCGCTGACCATGACTCAGTGCATTTACATGCACTTAGAGAAAATCAACTTATTGCCTTAATCCAGCTAATATCGAAGTTTTCAAAGCCATGTAAACACCTTAGTTGTACTGGAATCGAACCGAACTGGAGTTTGAATTTGACCCAGATAATGTGATTCTAAATCGAGCTATGCCGGCATGTATATGCAAACCACGCTTAGCCGGACTATTGACTGGCCTGGACACGCCCCCTTCTGGAAATGACGAGAGTCATGACATGAAAACAACACAGTAGCAGAAGGTATTATCCTTCTGCTAATATCATCTCCACCAGACTTTGCGTGCAGTTTACATGTAACCCGATCAGAGTGAACAATTTGGACCAAATGGACTGAGCTGCTGCATCGTTGTTGTCCTCCTTCTACCACGTCTGCTTCAAATCTGCCGTGTTTCTTTACTAATTTTTCCCCATCCATGATGCCAACCGGAAGAATGCCAACGCTAAAGGGCGTGTAGCGTCACCTAGTGTCTCGGAGTGGAACGTCAATAATTTGATTTTCTTGCTGTGCATGTATACTCGGATTTCTCAGAAACTCCAGTTAAGTCCTCAGCTCGGTTATTGCCAATAGCTCGATTTCGATGTGCATGTAAACGTACTGACTGACTGACGGAGCAGTGACTTAGTACTGACACGGACTGGATAATGAGCTATGACTTAAGTTGTTTGATGGAACCGCTAGCATTATACGTGATCTTTTAAAATAGCTACCAATGAAAATTCACTGCAGGTACCCTTTAAGCTTCCATCCGTTTGTCTTCAGCAAACATACACAAAAACAATCTGGACATCTTCAGATAAAACAAAATAAAGAGGATGTGTTTGATATGTTAAGAGCTTGTCACAGTATTCAAACCAGACAACATTAAAAGGACAAAAAAAACCCTCTTAAAATGTCCTCCAGTTGACTTTGCAGGTGAGTTACATACTATTACATAGATGAAGCCTTTCTCTGATGGTGAATCTTTCAAAGCCTGTCCATATTTACAACATAGTACAATGGGTTTCATCAGTTACCTTTGCACTAGAGCAGATCAGACATCTGGAAAGATCTAGGCGGCGTTTGTGTGGACTGTTTTATGCATGTAGTCCTTTCATTGTACAGCAGACTGATATATAAAGCTGTTAAAAGCTTCAGACCTTGCGAGCTGATGTAAATCCTTCTGTAAAGCAATCTGTCATTTATTTTTTCATGATTCACTACAGCATTTTTTTCATATCTCAATTGATTTGCTGCCTTTATCTAAGTCAGTACTGCCACCTCTGGTTTGTAGCATTTTATTTTCTATTATTTAACATTTGCATGCATAGACCTTTCACTGCTAAACTATTTATACCATTAATAATCATTCCTAATACTCGCACATGCTGTTTAATACTTAGCCTACATTATTCAAAGAGAAAAGCCATGCCTACCATCAAACTTTGGGTTTGTGGTATCATTGGCCTAACTACCTTTAAAGTTTTAAAGTTTTGATTGGATTCCTGTCCTGAAGCAGAGGTCTACAGTCACAGTGTCTTGTGGGAATTGGGTGCTTCTGACTGTGGTGCTCAAGAACCTCAATATATTGCCTTTTAATATAGCACTGATTAAAAAATGATGATCTGAAGTTTTTTTTTAGAAACAAGCTGATAAAGTCATGAAAAACTGGAATGACAGAATAAAGCATATATGAAATAAAACAGGCGGCACAGTGGTGCACTGTCGCCTCACAGCAAGAAGATCTTGGGCTGGATTCCAACACCAGCTGATGGGGGGAGGGGCTTTCTGTGTGGAGTTTGCATGTTCTCCCTGTGTTTGTGTGGCTTCTCTCTGGATACTCCGGTTTTCTCCCACCATCCAAAGACATGCACTGATAGGTTAATTGGTGAAACTAACTTGTCCATAGGTGTGAATATGTGATCCTCTAGGGATAAAGTGGTTCTGAAGATGAATGAATGAAATAAAACAATGCGTATACCTGCGGTTCACCAGTTTGAATATAAGCTCTTTTTGGTTTTACAGGTTTTCGCTGCTCAATCTGGAGCCTGACCATTCCTGTCGTTATGACTACATTGAGGTGCGTGATGGGGAGGATCTGAGCTCTCCTGTGATTGGTCGGTATTGCGGGGATCGGATACCTCCCACGATAAAAAGCTCTGGGAACAACTTGCACATCTTGTTCACCTCTGATGGCTACAACAACTTTGACGGCTTTGTTCTCACTTTTCAGGAGAGTTCAGGCAGGTATAATTAGTATTAACACTGCAAACTGTACTCGCTCATCATTACATACAGTACATTATAGATGTTCTTCAGTCAATGAATCAATCAATCAATCAATCAATCAGTCAGTCAGTCAGTCAGTCAGTCAGTCAGCCAATACCTGAATATATCCGATCATAGATGTTTTTTCCTTTGACTTTACGTTTAATTGACTCATATTATCAGTCTGATACCATATAAAAGGTTCTTTTCTTTCCATCGAGGCAGTTCAAGGGATGGTTTGGAGCCAGTCCACTCTTTAATCTCAAACCAGTTCTTGTTTCAACAGAAGAAAAACACAACTGGTTCTCAGACAGCACCAACATTTGCTGATTTACAATACCACTGACGTGATAGTGTGGGAATTTTCATGACAACAGTGATCAAGTCAATTTAAAAATAAAACTTTGTGAGTCACTTATGTTTGGATGTTGAGTTGTAAAGCTTGGAGCAACTTTTGTAAAGTGACAGTGAATGGAGTCAGCCTTTGTTGTGCTGTTGAATGCTTGAAGCTGGCACTAGCGTTGCCACTGCTTCTGTAGGCCATAAAAAAAAGCAAACTAGCTTTCAGAATGTTTGCTGAACCAACTCTGCCTGCCTCTATTTGCAAACTGAAATGCACCATCCAGGAACAAGCATTAGAATCACTTTTTAGAATCAGGAAATTCACTGTGGTTTAGTGAAACGTGAACTAGTTCGAGACACAGAACTTGACCTCAAAACTGGTTCAGGAGCATCGCAAACACTTAGAGATAGGTGGGAATATCAGGACCAAAAAAATATGTAAAAATGAGTAAATGCATTAAAAAAAAAACAAAAAACTGACTTAGACTAGTGACTATTCTGCCTAATTCAAAGAAGAATCAAAGCTTCCACAATTATGGGAAATCCATTCAGTAGTGGTCTGCAGTCTTTTTGCAGAGTAAAAAAGCATCAGATAATATGACTTTAAAAGGACTGAGAATCAGGATATGGTTGTTGTTGATACAATACCATGAGACCTAACTGTGTTAATGTCAATGGTTTTGACTAATAAGACCATACCTGTATAAACAAAACAAACAAAAAAAAAACATCAGAACAAATCTTCCACCATGGAAACACTGTCATCTTCTAGAGCATTGATTCACCAGTAAAACCCATGGAGTTGGATCAATGACAGTGGATGGAAACACTTAGTTTATGTTCAGTTAATGATGTATTTCACTGAAAAAGTCACTTTTTTTCAGGTTTTCTCTGTTTTTGATCCAATAACCCTTAACTTTAATGTGAGCTTTTATGAACTTCTATATGATCAGTGTATTAAATATCGGAAAATACTTGATTTTCACTGAAATGATGCAAAATACGGAGGATTATTTGATAATAAATGGTGTAAAATCACTTAGAAAATCATAATTACAGAGGGAAAAAATTATTTGGGAATTGCCACTGGGTCTGTATCGATTAAAATGATGCCATTGCGTGTAATGACGCCTGTAACAATACTGGCTCTTCTTACAACATTCATATACAAAAAAAAAATCATCTGTGATAAACATACACCTTATGATATGTGAACTCTACACTATGAAAAGTAATTATAGTTGTAGGTAGAGTAATGCGGAGGTGTTTCCGTAGGTTCAGTGTCACATACCCCTGGAGAGTTATCTAACAAATGCCTGATGTGAATGGAGACTGCCTGTGGAGAGGGGGAAGGCATGCTGACACTGTTATCTAAGATGTAATGGATATACAGCAACATACAGATGGTAATTTGTCCCACCATGAAATGTGCAGCACTCTCTTTTTTTATCCTACACTATTATATCTTTTGTCTCTGCATGTGGTCTCTTACACAGGGCAGTGATGAGTCACATAGTGGCACAGATGTATTATCCACCCTTCATCATCTGCCCTCTTTGAAACGTGTCTATCATTAATCCAATTATTTTTTCTACAGATATTTAACTCCCATTCCCAGACCTAAATACTTAGGTTTGCTCAGCTATATATAGGAATTAAGAGGTTTAGTGTTTTTTAATTAAATTTGAGGAATCTACCTTTAAGAGGAAGTGGTGGCCTAAATGTTAGAGAAGCCCAGAAGGTTTATAATACATCCCACTAGGACCGGAAAGGATTAATGTGGGTATTGAAAAGGATTCTGCTTATATACACACCACTATCCTGGTTATGAGGCTTTATTTTCTTCTCATTTATATTCAGGAAATGACATTTTCGTGGAACTTCGAGCCATCTGATTCTCGGTATATGATGGTTAGTGACTACTCCCTGCATCCAGTTGTGACAATTACTCTTAATCTGACGTACTGTAAGTGTTGGGAAACCAGCATCTAAGTGTGTTTTATTCTTTCATTACTAAAACACAAAACTTCTTACCGGTTTAGATGCAAACATGAAAAGCATATGCAAATGGTTCCATCTGGCCATGCCTCAGTAAATGCATATGCTGCAAAAATGTAAATCTAACCAAGTGTATTTTTCTCATTTCTAGTCAAAATATCTCATCGCAAACAAATATGGAAGATCCTATATTGATTGTTTTCTTGAAAGCCTATAAAAACACGATAGTTAAAGGTGCAATTGGTAGATTATATAAAGGTCTTCAGTCAAAGAATTCTTGGTCTACAAGTTATGTCAGGGAGAAATG
>JAPTYQ010000018.1:25741055-25754664 GCA_029814465.1 Ostorhinchus cyanosoma
CTGTCATTGATCCAACTCCATGGGTTTTACTGGTGAATCAATGTTGTAGAAGATGACGGTGTTTCCATGGTAACCACCGAGCCTCTGAACGTCCAAATGGGTCATATCTGAGAACCATGAAAAGACCAAGAACTGTACTTTCTTGATAGAATTAATGGATCAACAGCTGTTAAACAGTTTATATCAGTAGATGGTTTTGGTCACTGGTGGATTTTTGGGTCTTTATGGGTTAAAACAGATGAGTTCTGGAAAAGAAGCCCAGTCCCAGGTCATTTTGAGGCCAATCAGATCCAAGCCTTTTTTTTCCAGCTTTAAGATCTATTGTCATCATTTTTCAGTGACTTCCAAAAGAAGCCTCTGTCTCACTGCTGCCCCCTCTGGCAGTCAGATGAATTGCATTCATCATGAAAAATGTTCTCATAGATGCTCGTCAGCATGTTTATCTTGAATAAATTCACACAAAAATGACATTTTTGCATTAAACATTCTCTTACTTTCCATAGTGATATTCAGATATTTGCAAACTCAGCTGTCACCTCCACAGACTTTATCTTACTGAGTTCAACCTCAGCACATGGACTGTAAATAAAACCCTTTCAATGGTAAATGTTTTAGTTTGTCTTGAAGTTTGTCAGAGAGCGGTTCATTTACTGATGCTGGAAAACTGGGAAGTGGCACGATGCTCTGAAAACAATCCCCACATTCACTTCTATTTCCTTCAAAGCCTTTGTTCTTCTACAGCAGCGACAATAACTTGGATTATTTTAGAGATAGAATTATTAACATCTACATGTGACAGGGCTAGACTCAAAGAAAAATATCTGACGCTTTTGAGTTTGAAAGCAGAGTGTTAAGAGAATGACGTTATATTTTGAGCAGAGTTCTATTTTTTTTTAAAGAAAAAGTAATTACTTTAAAGCAATGTATTAAAAAAAATGGAAATATATTTAGTATTTTAGTGTATTAAAATTATATTTTTGAAATAGTCCTAATAAGAATGGAATTAAAAAGTTTAAATCATAGTGCCCAACTAAAAGCTATATTTATTTATTTATTTATTTATTAAAGAACAAGCAACAACAACAACAAAAATCTAATAAGCAAAAAAAAAAAAAATGGAAAGAAAAGAAAAGAACCTCTATTTATCAAATACAAACAGCCGTTGCTGGATTCGACAAATTTTGTAATATTGGTGTTTTTTCCTCATAATGAACACAGCTTTTTCTCTGGTAATGAAATGACTTTTTTTTTCTCTTTTTTTTTTTTTTTTTTTAAAGATGACATCTTTTTCCCCCCGTTAAATTCTAACTTTTTCCTCAAAATGTTGAAACTTTATTCTTATAAGGTGTGATTTGTTTTCTAAAAATACTATCTTTATTCTTTCATCATATTTATTTCTTTCACCCGGTGCAGTCATTCATATCCTCTGAGACCCAGCAATGCATTTTTGTCCTCTGTAGGAGACAAAAGTTGAACAGTTTTACTCGAAAAATGCTGCCCATGGTGAAAGACATTCCATTACAAAACAAACAAACAAACAAATAAATAAAATAATTTGCAAAATGTATCTGAAAAAACTGTTGCGTTATGCAGTTTCCAATCCAGATGATTTTTTAATGTAAAAAACCCCTAAAACTTTCACTTTCCTTGCTCTCAGGAGGATATTATTAATAATATTGTTGTTGTTGTTGTTGCTGCTAATGGAACATTTTACATTCATATAGTGATATCCTCAGTATTTCTCTGACCAAATAACCATATTATCTTGTGTTGTGATTCTTGGAAATATTTCCCAGCTGTAGGCCTGTTCTCTGAGTGCGCCTGTTCCATGTCTGTGTAAACTGTATGTGTGCTGGATTAGCGTGGCTCAGGACAGATTAGTTAATTATAGACACCTGCTGTCTAAGCGTGGTGTGCGTTGTCAGGTGTTGCAGCATGAGGTCGAGCTGTTGCAGAGGGTAGAAGGCGGAGCCAGCCAGGGAAATGGTTTGCCATGTGCTCTTTCTAAGAGGCTGTGTCGCTGTCTGTCCATGCAGCTCAGTAATGACACCTTCACACACACACACACACACACACACACGCTTCACTAAGATGTGTTGTCACCTTCTCACCACACTTACTGTCAAACTGGAGCTATAATGGACCGATTTGCTGCTGCACTGGTAATGCCTTTTAACCCATACAGACCCAGTGCTACTTTTGTGTCAGTTCCCAAATGAATTTTCTCTCTATTTAACCTCTATTTATCACAATTTATCCCAATAATATCCTACGTATTTTGCTTTTTTTTTTACTGTAACTCATGTATTTTCTTATATCAAATTTCCCATATTTCATTTAGATGTTGATGAAAACTCAGTTTATCTTATCAAAACTGAAGAAAAGGTGTTTATGTCAGTAAATTCTATCGTTAATTGAACATAAATCACCATTACATTTTCCTCTAGATTTTGCGGGGTTTTTTTCAATCTAAATCCGTTCTTTTCTTATATCTAATTCACTGATCATGCAAATGTCCATTAAAGCTCAGATTTAGTTGATTTGTATATCAAAAACGAAGAGAACACACAAAAATGTGACTTTTTCAGGAAAAAAACAAACAAGCAAACAAAAATCAACTGAACATAACTCCATGGGTTTTACTGGTTAATCGATGTTGTAGAAGATGACAGTGTTTCCACGGTAACTATAGAGCATGTGAACGTCCAAATGGGTCATATCTGATAACCACGAAAAGATGACAAACTACATTTTACACCAATTATTGACATGGATTGATAGGATTAATAGGACAACAGGTATTAAACAGTTTAGATCAGTAGATGCTTTTGGGTCTTTATGGGTTAATATTCTTCTGCAGTCACACAGCTACCATTCCAACTCCTCATTTGCATGATTTTCACCTGATTTAATTTTAAAAAAAAATTAACCCCAATTTAAAGAGTCAACCATACAGAAGGTTATTGGTAAGATTTAATTCAGCGAAAAGCATAAACATAAAGTGGGCATCATCCATAAAAAAACAAAAGACCCCTCCAGTGACATCACACACGGGTTAACACCGGTGCCATGGCAACACCTTCAATATGCTCACACATGCAAAAGCCTTTCCATGGCTACCTATTAGAAAAGACTAAACCACTTAATAAGGAGAGCTAAGCAGCAGCACCTCTGCTTCATATCAAGGCTTATTTTACTGCCATTGTGACTCTAAATTCCCGCTGACGCATTTGGCAGCAGCACAAAAAAAACCACTCAGGATCTTCATTTTAGGGCAGCACAAAGATGCAGTTTTAAAAATGACTAAAAGTTTATATTTGTTTTAATTGATTTTTTTTTCTTTATTTGCTTGCATCCAAATATCTTCTCAAGCGCCACGATGTCGGATTAAGCTGAGGAACGGAAAGACACCGCACATGCCCCTAAAACGAGACACAAATCCAAAATCCTGTGTAAAAGCTGTAATAGATGTTTGATTAAGCAATTGAGAATGTGGTGAGGAAGCAGCTGCAATCACTTTTTCCATTTTGCTCTCAATCAACTTTTTATTTGTTTAATGAGTTCTCCTTGAAGCCTTTTTTGCTGCTTAATTTGGAAGTTATTGTTTACTGTGAACTTCATGCTTAGCGCTAATTGGGAAGCTGACTGACATTAGTCTCTCAATTTATGCCTTTAACCGGTTTACATACTGATGAGGATTGGAAATAAAGTGCGGTCTGTTTCGCGTCGTATATACAAAAGTTTCACATGAGTAGAATCAAGGAGGAGTTTCATTTGAATGCACAGATTCACACGTGAGTTAAAGGTGTATTATTCGAGGAAAACAGTGTATTTTACTAGTCAGATGTAAATGCCAGGATATTCTTGCAGGTCTTTATTGGCACCTTGCTCATCCCATCATGACACCCATTATTAGAAAAATGTGTTTTTGGCTCCGAACGCTGAACACAACCCACGTAGCTGTGAATGTAGACTCGGGGTATTTTTAAAAAATCCTGGCATCTCATTAATGGTAGCACAAAATAGAAGCTTTGCAAACCCTTAATTAGCATCTGTACCTACATAATGTAGCTCCATTTGTGGTTAAGAAAACATGTATTTTCCCTGTGGCCTCATGCACCGGCTATACTTAAGTTAAGTAGGTAATAAAGTCCACACTGAATAAAAGATGCAGAAGAGTTATTGTTATGCAAAGCTACAAAACTAGCCAGGATATTCAGGTAATACTGAATATTAACCCATAAAAACCCAAACATCCATGATCATCCAGAACTATGTACTGATATCAAATCTTTAATACCCGTTGATCCATTAATCCTATCAGTACATGTAAATAATTGGTTTAAAATACAGTTTTTCATCTTTTCGTGGTTATCAGATATGACCCATTTGGACTCCGTGGTTACCGTGGAAACACCGTTATCTTCTACAACATTGATTCACCAGTAAAACCCATGGAGTTGGATCCATGACAGTGGATGGAAACCCTTTATTTTGTGCAGTTAATGACATGTTTTGCTGAAAAAGTCACTTACTCTGAGATTTTATGAACATCAGTAAATGAAATATAGAAAAAGACCAAATTTTTACTGAAGAAATGCAAACGTTAGGGGACAATATTATGATAAACGGTGACAAATCTCTTAAAAAAAGGGCAAATTTAGAGAACAATTTATTTGCGAACTGCCATAAATGTCACACTGGGTCTTTATGGGTTAAAGCTAAGCTAAGAAATTCAAGACTAACTCATAAGGAACAAGTGGTACTTCTATGGCAGCGCATAAATGAAATTTTCTTTCTATTTAACCTTTTCAACACTTATTATAGTATAATCATCTGTAATTTAGCATTTATTCAGTGAAAATCAGTAATTTTCTTAGATTTAATTCTCTAATCATGGAGGTCTTTGTTAAAACTCAGATTAAAGTAGATTTTTAGAATATAAAAAAAAAGAAAAAAAGTAACTTTTTCAGCAAAGATATCAATAACTGAATGCAAAAACACATGTCTCCATCCACTGTCATTGATCCAACTCCATGGGTTTTACCGGTGAATCAATGTTGTACAAGATGACGGCGTTTCCATGGTAACAATGGAGCCTCTGAGCATCCAGATGGGTCATATCTGATGACCATGAAAAGACGACAAACTGCGTTTTACACTGATTGTACGACATGTATTGATAGGATTAATGGATCAATAAGGATTAAACAGTAGATGCTTTTGGTCGCTGGTGGATGTTTGGGTCTTTGTGGGTTCCTGCAGTGTTTGTTATCGTGTCTCTCCCCTCCCCTCACCTCTGACGACTTTGCTCATATAGAATAGAAGAGGCTAAAAAGGGCAATCTGACTGCATCTGTCAGAGGAAATTGGGAGTTTATAACAAATAAAAGTAGCACGCAGTGAAAAAGTGTATGAATCATCAGCTGTTAAAGCTGCGGGAGCTGAAACCTAAAAGAAATAAACACCAGAATATGAAAATACACCTTCCCCCTCTGCAGCTCTGTCCTCTCAATGAAAGTCATCAAAAAATCAAATATAAATATAGATGAACCTGATGTAATTTCGTGGCATTATGGAAAAATACAGACACTTTTTCAAGCTTCTCTTTTGAGAAACAGCAGAGCGTTAGAGTGACTGGATTTGTGATTAGTTCTTACAGCTGTCAGTTCTATATTTAAACCTCCTATCTGTCTCTAAACACCTGTGAATAGACAACACTGGTAGATGCACAAGTCTCATGTCCTCTCAGACCACTGGAATTTGAAATATGCTGAAAGGTGAAATGCTAAAACACAATCAAGCGCTGCAGGTGTAATTAAAATGAGAATTTGTGGAGACCTGTGTAAACAATCTCCACAATTATAGAGAAATTATGAGGTCATCGGTGCTTTTGACAGGACTTGAATGAAGACGGATGTACGAATACGAGCATCTGGTTAACCCTTAAAGACCCAAACAGCTGCTGGCAACAAAAACATCTACTAATGTAAAGGCTTTAATACCTGTTGATCCATTAATCCATTCATTACATGTAAATATTTGGTGTAAAATACAGTTTAGTCTCTTTTCATGGGTTGGATGTTGAACGTGAAAACACCGTCATCTTCTACAGCATCGATTCATCAGTAAAACCCATGGAGTTGAATCAATGACAGTGGATGGAGACACTTGGTTTATGTTCAGTTATTTATATATTTTACCGAAAAAGTCACCTTTTCCTCAGCTTTTGATTTAACCCTGTAAAGCCTGAACCATTAATTCACAGACAGAAAATTCCAGCTCTTTTAAACTGGAGCCTTTATTGGTCCTCCTGAACCCCCCCCCCCCTTTTTTTTTTTTTTCCTTCAAATATCAATTTCCATGTGCAGGTTTCACTTTTGTATCATATTTGATACATCAGGTCTCAAGGCTCAAATATTATTATTTTTGAACAAACAAAAGCAGAAAATAACACAAACATATCTAACAAATTGTCAAAGTTCCTCCTCCTTCCTCCTTAATAACAGTCTTGTCGTGTCACTGGAAAGGCCTCTAGTGAACGAATCCGTCCCCCTGGTGGATTATCTGTGTATTTTATGTATCTAATTGTATACATCAGGTTTTTCAAGAAAAAAAAATATCACACTGATCATATAGAGGGCTTCAAAACTCATGTATCAAATATGATATGTTCAGCATTATAGGGTTTAATGTGAGAACTTGCCTTACATATATGTGATTAATATGAATATGTACAAATATTTTATAATATAATAACTTTAGTCTGAGCTTCTATATAATCAGTAAATTAAACAGAAAAAATGCTTGATTTTCACTGAAGATACGCAAAATAAAGAAGATAATATTAGAATAAACGGTGATAAATATAGAGAAAAATTCACGAAAGTAGCACTGGGTCTTTGTGGGTTAAAAAAAGAAAAGAAAACAAATAAATGGTTGAGTTTAGATTCCTGTCTGAACACTGAAAGACCATTATGACATCGTGCTAGTGAGATGAGTGCTAACACCTTTAGGAACACAGTGTTTACTATCTTTTTTTTTTTTTTTCCTTTTTTTTCCTATTGCAGAGTGTAAAACTAAGCTCATGTTTTTTGTTTTGTTTTTTTGCACTGTTATAGGGATTTAGGTATATCTCACATAGAACTTTATTTACCTCTCTTTCATTATTCTGGTACTAACTTTTATTCTTGTTTTATATGTAACTATCAGCTATGTGTCTGTTACTGTTATTTTGACCAGGCCACAAAATAGCAGAAGGTGAAATGCTGTACCTCTCCTATGTAGCCGGATAAATAAAGGATAAACATAGCCCAATGGAAGACATACAGTAGAGCCGCACTATGTTACAGTATAAGCCGAGCAACTGAACTTTCTCTTCTTTATCTTCCGCGTTAATCCACCTTTCAATTGGATGTATGCCACCTGCTGTGTTCCAGTGGACTTTATACGCTCTGGGCATGTGAGAGGTGTCATGTCTGCGTTGGACGTGGATCAGCTGAAGTAAAGCTGAACATTTAACATCAGAAACTAAGGTCAATTCAGGGTACATTTGGGTTATACAGCTAATTTAACCTACACGTGGTGAATGGAATCAGTTTAATTTTTTAGATAAATGGTATAAAAGCAGATGGAAATGAGCTTCTGGATAAATCTAAAATATTTATGTCATGTCTTATAATATATTTGAGTGTTCATCAATATGCACTGACCTAATCGAACAAACAGAAAAAGAAATTAAATAAATAAATAAATAAATAAATACATACATAAAGTATCTTGCATTCTGTTTTGGGGTTTATTATAGGTGAACCATACTTGACTAAAACTCAAATCCTTTTTGCTTTCCCCCAGTGTTAATACTTCATGTGCAAGAACGAAATAACTTCATGCATTATACACCCTTGTAATAAATATTCTTCTGAATTGTTTCACACTGTTTTGAGCTCCTACGAACCAAGGCTATCCTCATAACAGCTGAAAAAAAAAACTCAAACAAATCAAAACTCTACAAAAAAAAAAAACACAAAACAAAAAAAAAAACCTACTGGTACACTTTTAAAACTCAGTAAAAAATCCAAGAAATGAATGAAAATTTCATACGACGATAAGTAAAACTGCCTCCAAGATCCTTGAAGACCTCTTTATCGTGTCGGTCCTCCAAACCTATTTGAATTCTTATCTTTTGCTGTGTAAGTAAACAAACAAAATGGAGCGAAGGGAGAAACAGCAACACGGGTTTTACCTCTACGTTAATCTTAGCTGCATGACTCCACCCTTCAGGTCTGGGAGGCTCCTGTCAGACCTCCAAGTCCAGTCACTTTACCTTCAGCTGAATGAGCAGCCATCTGGGATTGTGGATATACTCCGAATGCTGAGGAAGAAGTCATCTGCAGTTTTTTTTCTTTGTTTTTTTTTTTTTTTTTTCTTCTTTAGGATTGATTGAGGAGCGCTTTCCAAAAAAGAGATTTCCCAAGGTTCAGAATTGGATTTAGTAATGCATGAGCCATGACTTTGTTACATTTTTCACTGATGCCGATGGCTGTGTAGTCGCTCTCCGCTCATATAGTTTCAGTCCCAAGCAACGTAAAAAAAAAAAACAGCTGGTAAGCATTAGAAGTAGAAATACTCAGTAGTGTGTAGCAATGTGGTATTTAATGGCATAATGTTGAGCTAATTCTCTGCAGCTTTGGTTTTGGATGCTGATGATCATCTAGCATCACTGAGGCAGAAGTAGAACTACTCTACTAGACGGTGTTGAAAAACTTCATATGTACTTTTCACGTAGGAGATGCTTTTCCAGATAAAGTGTTCAGCTCTTTGTAGGTTTTATTTTAATACTAATGCGTAATACAATCTGAACCCTTCACATCAGTCTCGTACAGATCGTGACGACGTCTTTTGATGCTTTTAATAGTAATGTTAGAATTTCCATCTCAGCGCGCAGTCAAAATGATACATCTTCCACCTTTTTCTTATTTCTCTTTCGTATCCTGTTAACTTTCTTACACAGTTTTTTCATTTAACTAATTTCTTTAAATGAAAGATGCCTCTGTTGTTCTATTTTTTTTTGTTTTTTTTTTTACTTTAAGACTGAAATGTCAAATTCAAATGAGTAATCTCATGGATAACAGTGATCAGGCAGGTGGTGACACCTTGACTTTTCCTGGGAAGCCCCTTTTCGGTTACATAACTCAATCACTTGTGTGCTGGGGGTGCTAATTTTATCCTCTTTAAAGACTTAAGTCTCATTAATGCCACAGCACAGTCCTGCAGACAGACATGGTTGACTTGGCAGGTATTTTCGCTCACCTTACATGTTCCCTCTTCTTCCCTCTTTCATGTTTAGGACAATGCAAACAGTGAATTATCAATTGTTGTTTGTTAACGAGGGAGGACCTGTTTCATTTGTGCAGTGTAACCTCCTGTAGATTCCCTGGGAAATGTCCTCTGACACAAACAATACTTATTCTAGAAAAAAAACAAAAAAAAAAACCAACGAAAAAATATTCCTCTTCATCTACATCCTGCGTGATAATTCTGCATTTTCTGATCATGCATGTTTGCAAGGATGAATATTCCAGTTGTGGAAGTCCTGAAGGTTGATAGGAGTCAAAGGGGCATTGGCTGTTATGTAACTGTGCACGTCTGTACTCTACGGGGGATTTAAAGGCTGCAAAGGGGCTGATCTTAAGTCAAAGAGGCTTTACGCCAGACTACAACAACATTACAACATCACTAACCTGAAGTAAAGTACAAGCATTGACTCTGGGAAAGTGAAAGTGAAAAATGCAGCCTCTGAAACCAATGTATAGATGTTTTTTCATGTATTTTCAATAAGGTCTAAATGTCTTGTGTGTACCCCAGGGGGAACAGTCTGTGAAGGGGAAAAAAGAAACAAATATGTAGAAATAAAATATACGTTTTGAAGTACATTTCTACTTTTTCAAGGCAAAGTTTAGGGAATCTCATGCATCACTGATATTATATGAAAATTAGGAAAGTATATGTATGCATGCTGGTGTGTATATATAACTAAATATATATGCTATTACTTCTATTTAGTTTCTCTAACTAAACCAAAGATGCCTCTTTCTTTTATTTTTGTCTAGTTATATCAGTTTCCACCTTGCGTGTCTTATTATATGGTTTAAATCTTGTTTTTTCTTGTGTCTTAATGTGATTTTTTGGTCCATTTTTACATATTTTTTTGTACTTCCATCTTGGTCCATTTGTAGTATGTAATGCACACTGAAAGATATACTTAAGGGATGTCTTAATGCTCTTTTTTTTAGAGTTATTACTCTGTCAATTTAGGTTGAAATTAGTCTTTATATTGAAGATGCAAAACTAACAGGATTCTTCTGCTAAACTAAAGTATAAACTTTGTAGAAATGACAGATATTTGTGTTAAAATGTAAGGTGTAAAATGAATGCCGATGTCTGATTGTGCTGTTTAGTTTGTTACTACCCACCTCTGATGATTGGAAAGACTTATTTTAAATCATTCTCGAACATCAGAGGTAAAAAAAAATAACTGCAGAATTAGAAATATATAAGCTGTCAGAAAACATAATCACCAGCCTCACGACATGACAAACACAACCTGCAGAAAACCACACCTCATTTACCCTCATTGTAAGATTGAACATGCATTACTCACTGATTCAACCCAGAAATCAAGTAGGGAGATTATTATAAATTATCATTTAATCATTTAACACAGTCGTCTAACACAAGCAGCAGAAAGAGAGAGGAGGATATGAGCAACAGCTGGTGTTCTGTTTATTCAAATTCACCGAGTAAAACTGGAGTAATTTGTGTAAAATGCAGATCATAAACACGCTCGTTATTGATTCGATGCTAATTGTTTCACTAAATACGGACGGCCATCTGTGAACTTTCTGCAACATTGCATGCACTCAGAATGTAGATTCTTAGGATTTAATTGCATTTAATTGTGTGTGCATGTACCTCCATTAATTACCAAATGACACGTTGAAAAAAAAGGACCGTAAAGTGTGTAACTTTGTGAGTTCCAGTGCCTTTGTTAAGTTGGAGTCATGTTGTCAAAACAACTCCAAAAATCAGTTCATTATTTTTACTTGTCGGGTAAGATCGTGGCTTTTGCTCGGTGATAGCGCGTAACCTGTTCAACCCTCACTGCAGTGCTTGTCATCATTAACTCCTCTGTTGACCTGTGGCTGGTGTGAACCTTCAGCTCCATCTGCTTCGGACTCCATAACAACAGGACACCCATAGGGCACCCAGAGTCCTCTGCCTTTATTTGGATCGCTAATAAAATCTGTGGCTTGAAAATATTATGATACAGCAATGAATACATGTTTAATTTTGATGCCAGTTAATAGTTGCCCTATAGTCATCTTCTGTTTTTCCTTTCAGTGCCAACAAGATGCAAAAGCAAGTCGAGGTCAGGATGGACGAGAGCCATTTGGAGCCCATCGTGGACAGTAACGAGAGCGCGTGCAGCTCTCTGTGTGATAAAATCATGAAGAACATGGTCCTCACTCTCACAATCCTCGGTAAAGTCTTACTCCACTCTCACGCCTTTGAAAACCTTCCATCTGTTTCCTGCTTTGATTCATCTTGTACATGATTAAGAACAAAATCACATTTGTTCAGTTATGTCACCTTAACCCATAAAGATCCAAACAGGTACCGGTGACCAAAATTATACTGATCTGAAATATTTATTAACCTCTGAACCATTAAACCCACTAATGTGTTGAAATATTTGATGTAAAATGCAGTTTGTCGTCTTTTCATGGTCATCAGATATGACCCATTTGGACGTTCAGAGGCTCTGTAGTTACCATGGAAATAATGGTATCTTCTAAAACACTAATTCACCAGTAAATCCCATGGAGTTGGATCGATGACAGTGGGTGGAGACACTGGTTTATGTTCAGTTATTGAAAAAGTTGCTGAAAAAGTTACTCTTTTTTTTGATATTATAAAAAAATCAACTTTAATCTGAGCTTTAATGAATATATACTTGATCAGTGAATTAAATATAGGAAAATACATGACTTTCACTGGAAAAATATAATATAATATTACAATAAACTAGTATGTTAGTCCATGGTTAATGATGGGTTGTAGATGCGGGAGAAGTGACTTTTAGGAAAAGATGTTAGTTTATATTTTATAAGTAATGACATAAAAAATGTTTGGTAAATCAATCTTTAAAATTTAAATGATTATTAATATATTAATATCAATATCTTGGGACTGAAGCTAGTAAATGCATCATTCCTGTTTTTAACTTCATTTCCCATCATGCATTGTGGCAGTGCACTTCCCATCAACCGTCATGGCCATAGCAACGTCATTGTAAGGCTATTGTATTCCAAAAAATTACTAATATATCTCCCAAAATATTGGTCCTGTTTTCGCTAATCTCTTCCTTGACCATAAATACTTCAGTACGACAAACTGCAGCAGTACACACACACACACACACACACACACACACACACACACACACACACACACACACACACACACACACACACACAGAGTCCACTTCCTTTTTATAATATAAGATGGTGATAAATTGCTTAAGGGTCTTAACGGGTTAAACTGATTCTGAATAAGCTGTTTACATGGCCGGTGAAAATGAATATTCCTCTCCATTTTCTAATTTATTTGTGTTTTTCAGTGATTTACAGATTAAGCAGGTGTTCCGTTGTGTGAACGTCCTTTTAAGGTCCTTCAAATACCTTCTGAAAAAAGTCAGATTTTGGATATTTTCTCCTTGAGTATATGTCTCAACCAGAACAGATTCCATTTGTGAATGCTCTGTATACTTGTCCAAAAAACCCTCATCAAAGTAAAATGATATCAGTGTATCTTATATGTCTGACGCCTGTAAAAATGCAGAATATTGTCAAATTGTGAACATTAGTGGAATCCAAGTGTGCATGTGGACACTCACTGAGCCACTGTGCTTTCCAACATGACTTCTTTAAAGTAAAAAAAATAATCAATTGAATCTCAGTGGACTCAATAATGGAAATGTGTGGACCCTAGAGGGTGATCTTGGGATTGTTTCACTCTTAACTCATCCAATCTTGACTTTCAAGATGTTATCACAGTTTAACACAGAGGATAACTTTAGAATATAATTCACAGATGTCACAGGAAATCCGACGTTTATAATTAAGTCAGAAAAATCTTGGTTAGGGTTAGAAAAATGATTGGAGGAGGGGCTTAAATAAGAAAGATAAAGAGAAAACATAGTATTAAACATATCATCAAACAGGACAAGAGCCTGGTTTCCAGTGTTGAACCAGTAAAACCCAGAACTTCTTTTATGTCAGTTCCTTTGTCATATTTTTCTCTCTGTTTAACACTTCTCAGGAGAGTTATCACAATTTATTACATCTGTATCTTGCTTTTTGTCAGTGTAAATCATGTATTTTCCTATATTTAATTTACAAATCATATAGATGTTGATTAAACCTCAGACTAGTTTCAAATGTTATGTCAGAAACAGAGAAAACAGAAGCAAAAATATCATTAACTGAACATAAACCCAGTGTCTCCATCCACTGTCATTGATCCAACTCCATGGGTTTTACTGGTGA
>JAPTYQ010000018.1:25765431-25784988 GCA_029814465.1 Ostorhinchus cyanosoma
TATATATACAGTGTCCCAAAAAATTTGACCATCCCCCAGAATTTTTCGTTTGAAATTTGTAGAAAAAAACATTTTATTTTCAAAGTCAATCTTTCTCCTGACCATATTGCGGCTCCAACATGAACATCTGAAACGGTGTCAGTTTTTGTGGGTCACCCTGTGTTTATTTCTGCTGTTTGAAGGTCGAACCCTAACACACGTCTGCGTTTATCTCCAGGTACTCTCCACTTGGTATCGCCTGCCTCATCTGTGGAAAAATCATCTCCATCGCTGACCTGGAGGTGGTTGCGCGGCAGCTGGGCATGTACATGATCACCGTGATCGTGGGCCTCATTATCCACGGAGGCATCTTTCTCCCGCTGATATACTTCGTAATAGTCAAACAAAACCCGTTCACGTTCTTCATGGGCATATTCCAGGCTTGGGTCACTGCACTCGGAACCGCATCAAGGTCTGACATGTTCCACCTTTTCCTCTCTTGTGTGTTGAATGTTTTAGTCAGAGCAGATTCTTCTTTGATGTGGGTGGATATGGAGCTGCTCCCTTCGTCTCCTTATGGGATATCTTGCCTTTACTTTAATGTTTTATTAATTAGATGCGATCCAGTCTTTCTCCTCCTGAGATGTTCTTGGTTCTTTCCTCCATCTTTGGGAAATACTGATTAATTATGAGACAAAACAAACAAAACCGCCACTGAGAAACAGCTGCACTTTTCTCCACTCAAACTGAGTCCAAGTCTGTTTTTTTATTCTCTATTAACTCATGAAAGCGTTAGCTTACATTTGCACATTTCATGTAACAAATTAACAATGACTGAATTAACTCTGCTCTGGTTGAATTTATTTTAGTATGAAGAGAAGAATAATGTAATTAAGTTTCAAAAGTGCTGCAACATCAAGTGTGACCCAGTCAAATTAGTTCTCAACAGACTATGTCATCTATAATTTCAAAAGGACTTTATTTCTTCAAGTTTTTAGAAAAGTTTCCAAACTGAACTTCATTGCGAGCTGTGCGTGACTGTCATATTGAAGTATTCCTCCCTGTTTTTCTTGGCTGCAGCGCTGGTACCTTGCCAGTCACGTTCCGGTGCTTAGAGGAGAACCTGGGCATTGACAAGAGAGTTACTCGTTTTGTCCTCCCGGTGGGCGCCACCATCAACATGGACGGCACGGCGCTTTACGAGGCCGTAGCCGCCATCTTCATCGCTCAGATGAATGGGATTGAGCTCGACTGGGGGCAGATTGTTACTGTCAGGTGAGAGCTGTCGCAAACACATCTGTGGAGTCAACTATTGGTAATAAATCCAGAAAATAGTGATTACTACGATTTACTGGCACTTGTTAAATTTTATATGAGCCCGAAAAAAGAAATGTGTTTGTTTTCGTCAAACGTTCCAGCTAAAGTAAAAGTAAATGCAGCTACTGACTGATCACAATAGATATTCACCAAAGCAATGGGACGAGGACAACAGAACACAGAGGCATATATACAGTACACTGCTCCAAAAATGAAAGGGAACACTTAAACACCACAATCTAACTCCAAATCAATCTGTGAACTCAACGAAGCAACACTGACTGACAATCCATTTCATATGCTGGTGTCGCAAGTCGCTTTTCCATTGACCCTCAAATATCGCAAATATAACTTGCGCATAAATTTCACCAAAAAAACAGCTCTCGTTTTTCGATTCAAAGTTTTTGCGCTGGCAAGAGGTGGTTTTTCGGGCGTTGCGAAATTGGTTTATTACGCAAAACTGCAATGGAAAGACCTTTTGTCACAACTACCTTCAGATTCATTAAAAAAAACAAACAAAAAAAAACAGATATTGATGGATGTTACAACAAGCGAAGAAGAAGAGTTTTAAAAGAAACATGGTGCGGTATGTGTGGACACACCAGGAAACCACAGCATTTTTTAATTTAGTACAGGATAGAGGGGTAATATATAAAAATAATGAATATATCTGTAAAACAACATATTTATGTTCATCGCCATGTTTATGGAATGACTTCTCGTGTCATCTTGTGATAATAAATAAACAAATCATCGGATTTGTGATTTAATAGAAAACAGACATTACGCACTTCTGTTTTTTCGACATTTAGTAAATATCGGTAAAGTTTTGCGCATATACCCAATGGAAAAGCAACTAAATTCAACTATGTAAAGGACAAAGCATTTAATAAGAATATTTCATTCACTCAGATCTAAGATGTGTTATTTTAGTGTTCCCTTTATTTTTTTGAGTAGTGTATATGATGGAGTCATAAAGTCTTATCATGTTTTCTATGTACTTTTATTTATTATTAAACCCTTGGACACAAGCATTTTTTTCCCCCCAAAATATAAAATTTTCATATCAAGATTTCCAAATGCTGTGTCCTGGAAGTGGTTAGAAATAAAGGCATACTTTAACCCTTTATAGTTCACTTATAGAAATGTTTGCCTCAGTGTGTTATTAGAGGACATAACAAGACTTTATTACTTTTAGGAAATTTTTCACATTTTTTTTATTGCCCTGTAACAAATCAAGGTCAGTGAAGTTATCATATTTGGTTCCTTACTTATAGATGACAAAAAACAAAAAATCTGAAAAGTATAAATATAAAAAATACAAAAAGAACACATGTAAGGTGAAAGGAACGTGCATTTTAGAACATTAGAACATCACCATTAGAACATTAAACTAACATAAGCTCTGATCCAGACCCCTGTCCACATCCACATGAACCCTTTGAACATCATTCCTTACATTAGTACCATTACTTCCTGGTACCAAACACAGCCGGTCCACCCCCCCTTCATGCAGAGGTGGACCTGACAGACCCTGGAGACCAGCGGTCACGTATCCTGCAGGTTTTAGACGCATCCCTCTTCCAAACACACCTGATTCAAAAGATGAGCCTGGAAAAGGGAAACGTCTAAAACACGCAGGACCTCCAGGACCAGGTTTGGTGACCCCTGCTGTAGACCACATTAGACTGGATACTGTCCTCACTGTATCTGTTACTGTCACTGTCTTATAATGTGTACGGAAATGACCAAAAATAGTCACTTGCCCAATAAAGGGTTAAATGACAGAAATATTAGGTAGGTAGGTTTATGATGGGTGTAAATTTACTAGTGTAATTTGCATATTGGGATGTCACATGACAGCAGCCATATTGGATTGTGTACCTTTTAGTAAAATTGAACTTTGAACATATTTACACGAAAATTTTCTTTATGTTTTTGTTTTTTGTTTGTCATCTTATCTGTAAAATAAATAAACTTAAAAAATTAATAGAAAGTAAGAATGCATTAAGTTTTAGTTGAAGAGTAGCCAAATCTGTCCTTATCTATCAAAACTAAAACTAAATAATCTTTCTTTCTTTCTTTCTTTCTTTCTTGGTAACTCTATCTGAAGCTATGGTCTGTTTCGTTCAGTTATGTTGCTTATCGCAGTGTAATGACTGTAAAGACCCAAACAGCAAACAAAAGCATTTACTGATCTAAAATGTTTAATACCTATTGATCCACTAATCCTATTAATCCATGTAAATAATTGTTGTAAAATACAGTTTGTCGTCTTTTCATGATGTGACCCATTTGGACGTTCAGAGGCTCCATAGTGAACATGGAAACACTGGGTTTATTTTCAGTTATTGATATCTTTGCTGAAAAAGTCACTTTTTTTTAACAGTTTTCTCTCTTTTTGATATAATATCCCACAATTATAATCCGCACATTTATAAACATCTACATGACCAGTGAATTAAATATGGGAAAATACTTGATTTTTACTGAAATAATGCAAAATACAGAGGATAATATAAGAATAAATGGTGATAAATCACTTAAGAAAAGTTAAATATAAGGAAAAACTGTGTTGGAGCTGCCACATAAGTAGCACTGGGTCTTTATGGGGGTTAATTACACACAGTAACCGAATTTACACATAATCATATGGGTTCTTCATTTTCCATTTACACACATTCCTTTTTTTTTTTTTTTTGTTACTGGTGCACTTGAGAAACTTACATTGCATCAGCTTCAATTATATGCCACTTAAAAAACACACGTCTCAAATACAGGTGAATAAACAGGAGTCTATTCAGATTTAAGTGTGAAATATTGTTTTGTTTCATTCCGGTTTAGTATGACTGCCACCCTGGCCAGTGTGGGAGCAGCCAGTATTCCCAGTGCAGGACTGGTCACCATGCTCCTGATCCTCACCGCCGTGGGACTGCCCACTCAGGACATCAGCCTCTTGGTCGCTGTCGACTGGCTGCTGTGAGTTACATCCCATATCAGTTCAATCCAACCCACCAGCACATTTACAGGTTTCTCTCCTCTTTGTGAATGCCGTTAATGAATACGTGTGCGAACAGTAAGTGCTTTCATTTAGTTAAAGTCTCTGTATTTGTTGTATCGTCACATTCCACTTTGTTCAATCTCCACTTTTTCTGTGCAGCTTTTTCTAATTATCGCAGGCTTCAACAATTTTCACTCTCTTACTTTTATTACATAATTTTAATGTGAAGTGTGCTTGTGTCAAAAAAACCCCATCTGACTGTTCTGTGCCGGAATTATTTTGAAGCTAATGACCCTCTCAGTCGCCTGCGTACATAATAACAGCTTGGATTCTGAATTCTATGTAGAGGATAGTTTTTCCACAACAACAACAACAAAAAAAAAAAAAAACGAATACTCAGGTTTTTCTTTATACTTGATTTTTTAAAGCTGATCTTCTACACGTCTACAGCGGCAGTATTTTGCATCTATACTTTAGAATTGGTGTTATCAACAAATAGGGTGTCAAATATAAGGCTTACACACCAAATGTTCTTATGCAGCCTGTGGGATGAATTTCAGAAGTGTTGGATTTCAGGGGCCACATACAGCTCACTGTGATATCAAGTAAAATAAAAGCAGAATAATCTATAAACAATGACAACTCCAAATTTTCTCCTTGGTCTAATGTGAAGAAAGTAAAAAAAAATTATTTAAATATTTACTTTTACAAATCCTGTCAAAATCAAATGTAACTAACCTGAACAAATATGAGGAACAAGAAAATCAGGTGCAATCTTAACCATGTTCTGCCTGTTACAAATGTTTGCTGCATTTGTGATCTGAAAATTGTGTTAATAATAATCTGCAACGTAATATTGGTGAAATTGCACTTATTTATTTTTTAAAAATATATTTCATGGTGTACATGCTTATTCAGGTTATTCACATTTTCAGAAATCAGTGGTTTTCAACCTTTTTTTTATTCTCGTGACCACATTTTAACATCACAAATTTCTGATGGCCCTGACGTTCAAAATGGAGACATTTTTTACTAAAATGAATTTGTTTTTGATCATGCAATAGTTTGCTGTACTATGTTGCAAATAAATGTTAATTTTAGATGACGTTTAGACTATATAATATATATTATTCTGGACGGAGGCAGAAAAGTCAGGTGTAGATTACTGTACAAAGGGAGAATTAGATTTTCCTTGGTCAGAATATGTACAGTCAGTCCAGCTTATATTTACAAAACTGACAATTAATACTGAACAAACAATAACTCATTTCAAATTTTATATGTAACTTTTTGAGTAAAATATCTACAAAGACTGTTCATAGTTTTAAGATATTTGGAGAAATTTTGGGAATATTAAAAATGTACTGTAAACACAGTCATGACCTAATCTAAGGGTGTACTCAGACCTACTTCGTTTGGTTTGTAAACAGATCAGTTTGTTTCCCCAGAAAGTCCAGACTTTTTAGGTGTTAATTCAAACCTGAAAACCGATTTGAACAAAACAAGTGGTCTCGGTCCGTTTCCATATGGACTCTGGGCCGGTTCCCTTCTGGTGTGAATATAACCGGCCTCAAGCCAAAACTGGTGCTTAACGAGGCACCTTAACCACATGGTATTGTGGGTAATTAATAAAAATAGAAGTAGCCGAGCCACATGGGGTAGCCAGAGCTAAGATCAGCCGTGGAGCAACGAAGGGATTGAATGTCTCGTTGATATTAGGTGAATGGTCATGCAGGACCTCCATGTTTGTTTTCATCAACACCCACCGTCACTGATTAACCCCGCCCCCCACTTTTCTGTCCAATGCCGGTGCAGTTCGTCACATGTGTGCTTCTGTTTACATATTTTGGTCCACAAACTAAAAGTGCAATGAGAATGTGATCCAACCCAAATAAATGGACCAAAGGACTTTTCAGGTGTGAATACATCCTGAAATATTTCATATTTTGATCATATCTTTACTAAATGTCTGTAAAGTTTTAACTCCATGACCAAACTGACTAAATTTCCCTCTTTCATTAACTATGAGGTTTTCAATTTGCTTTCCTGCCTGTAAATAAAACTGAAAATCACATGTTTCTTCCATAAAATCTCAACATACGCGCAGATATAATTATGGCATGTATTTTTTCTATATGTGGTCTTACAGCTGTTCAGAACATGTTTGGTATATGTGAATAAAGCATATGGTGGTAACCCATCACAGAATCTCAACAAACATCAAACAGATGTTTTAGTTTGACTCCTCCCACATTGAGCAGTTGGTCCATACCTTGTGTTCTGGAGGTGTAAAAAAGTCTTTATGTCAGGATGTAATTACTTTAAAAGCTCCTGTGATGAGAAACAGTTTTACATTTGCATGCACCCACTCAGTGTCGACTCTATTGACCGAGAAAACATGACAAACATGACTACATGATCTCTGTGAAAACCTACACACTCTGGGAATCATAGTTACATTGAGACAAATGAGAATGCACATATATGAACAATCTAAGCAGGTTGCACGTATATGTAGACATTAAAATGCATGTGAATAACATTAGCATGGCCATTTTTGTGCATTAAAAAGCTGTTTTTTCCACTACAATAGGGATTTCTGATCTTTTCATGTGCATTCTGCTTTAGACTGGTGCCTGTTGTTGTCTTTTTTTGTTAGTTACAGCCAGGGATGGGCGTTGAACAACAGTTGCATCTGGTTTCTGTATTGAATCCATCTTTATGTTAATTCCTTCTAAGCTGGCATTTAAAAATACATAACCATTTGTAAATGTTTACACACAAAATTCCATTCACTAATGAGGTGTCAGGCTGGGAATTTGATGTTGCTAACTGTTTGTTTACATTCTGTGCTGTCCTTTCATGGTTGGCAGGATAAAATATTCCAAAATGTGGGCTCACTATACTAAATTTAATTAAGATGCGGCGAAATACATTACAAAAAAGTTATGTAAGCACTTACAAATGCAGGTTCTAATCTTAAGTAATGCTAAATTACAGCTTTAGCAAAGTGGCTGATGCTAATGGAATTCAACAGGCTAAACTGTCAAAGCTGCCAGCAATGTTGTTGTCATAAATGAATGTGTAAAAATGAAATCTGGAGATGTTTTAATGGTAACTATAACTCTAACTAAAGATATGCTTGATCGCTTTAGCTGGAATAATTACCATATAAGTGCAAGTAGTTTTGCAGCATTGGTCCGCCCCTCACTGCACCAAAAATAAATTAGTCATCATCCAAATATACCCAAAATATATCTTTCATGTTTTCCTCATGAATATTTTTGCAGCAAATTATGGAATGTACTATTGGCAAGAGTAGCGATTATTACATTGATTAAAAACAAACAAACAAACTTTTCCTTGGTCCTGTCTGATTTTACCAATTATACTTTTTCATGTTGACTTTTTTCTCCTCGCAGGGACCGATTCCGCACCTCCGTCAACGTGGTCGGGGACTCGTACGGCGCGGGTATCGTATACCACCTCACCAAGGACGAGCTGGACTCCTTTGATGCTCAACAGGCCCGCATGGATGAGTACGAGATGGGAAAGACACAGTCGTACTTTGAAAATAACAGCAACCAGAATGTATATTCTCACCACAACTCAATCTTGATAGACGACTGCAAGGTACATTTCACATTAACAGATATAGAGACTTGTATGTAGACACTCCTCCCCAGCTGTGATGTGTTTGTCCTTTCTTTTTCCATCTGTTTTTTTTTTTTTTTTTTTGTATGTGACCTCCCGCCGTATACTGGTGTCCCTGAATCTGTGTGAATAGAACACGTCCGATTTTTAACGACGAAAATGTCATGTGGAGAACATGCTAAATAAATATTTGAATATTTATTTATTTATTCATCTGTTAATCACACGAAAAAGCAGTTTTTGTGATACCATTTATTTATTTATTTTAATTACATTATTATTATTATTATTATTATTATTGTTACTATTCAGAAAGGGTTTTTCACTTAAAGATTCAATGTAGAAAATGCTTGTGTTCTTATGTGAAGTTTGTAGTCTGTGTTGTGCTGGGGTTAGTCATCTGTTGATTTTACTAATCTAATGCTATCGACCATGCAAGTTTACTAAAAGCCCGTTTATGCTAACTTTACATACATAAATATGTAAGACGCTGTCAAGTATCACTGTCTTTATACTTCAAATGCGTCCATTGCGTTGGAATGAGTGTTTATCAATCAATCCACGAGAGGGCGCTGCGCTTTTTTAACTAGTATTTACATACTAGACAAATACCAGGAAGACCAGTAAAGTTTTTGAGAGAAGAAGAAGAAAGTCAACAATAACAACCATGGTGATAACGGAGGACATTTTTACTAACTTTGATATTGAACAGAGTAGTATAAATATGTTGTTAGTTTTGTTTTTGTTTTTTTTGCGAACGCACACAGTTGCTCTTTGAAAAGTTCTGGCATTTTTAGAAATGATTCTCTTCAGGTGTGGTTCTGGGTGGTACTGGTACTGGATTCTCCATCTGGCAACAAATAAGCACCAAACAAACCACAGACGTCACATTAGCACACAAGCATGTTCGCATCTTCAACACTGAACCTGGTTTACTCTAATGATAAATGATAAATTTATATTATGATAAATGATAAAATTTATGTTATTACAATAATAGATTTATTACATTATACTTTATCATAAATAAATATATAATTCAATTATTACTTCATACGTTTTTTTCAAAGTAAACCAACTCCACTGTCTTGTAAAAGATTATACTGTATTTTATTGTGGTGTGTCTTCACTTTATTTGAGACGCTGTTCATTTTTTTTCCTTTTGTCTACTTAATTGGACATGTATTTGTGGCAGCCCTGACCAAATTACAATTTACGCCATCGGCTAAGAATTTTAAAGCCAGTGGTACACATAAAGACTGCTGTTTCACCATGTTTCTTCTCAGATCCTTGTTATCCACATTGTAGCTAGCTCCCTAAACAAAGATCAACTCTGTTATTTTTAGACAATTCCCTCTTAGATTTTTTTGTTGATATCACATTGCCTGCATGATGAAATTTTTTGCAACTTCTGAAGTTGTTTTCGGATCATTTTAATATCTGATGAGGATTGTAATTCGGTTGGGCAGAGAATCCATAAAATACATGGCCAATAGTGAAAAAAAATTATAATAATACTTGTTTTCTTATCATTCTGTCATTGAGAATTCCATGTATACACTGTGTACCACTGTATCAGTGTACAAGATGACACGTATGTCCATGTTGGGGATTCACTCGGTAAACTTCACCCCTTCGTTAATGGCCTGAATGTACAGAAGCATTGGCTTCTCTGCTCCCAACCACATGGTGTATAACTGACGGTGCCTTGGCCCCATAGTTAGATGTGCTTGATAACTGCTTGCAGGTCACCATGGGCAAAAATGGCAAGACAGCAGACTTCTCTCTTGTTGAAGAGGGACCATGGAAATGCGAGTAAAGCAGATCCAGATGCTGCTGCGCCTTACCCTGAGTTCCACCAGCTTTCACTTTCTGCTCATGAAACTACAAAAATACACAAAAACATGTAAAAGAAGAAAAGAAAAAAAAGCAGAGTTCACCAGTGTTTCTTTGTTTTTGGTCTCATCTCTTCCCTCTGTTATTTCTGCACCAAAAGCTTAGTTGACTCACCTGCTCGTAACACCTGCTGCATCCAATAGAAACGAACTGTAATGAACAGGTGCATTTCACATGACTGACGACACTCAGGGCCTTACGTGGTGCTGCTGCAGGCTTCATGTCCCATCTACATACAATTCTTCTACCTGTGCAACATCATATTCCTTCTGTGTTCAGTTATTGTCTTTGTAGTTTAAAGGGCAGAGAGATGATGTGTGGATGAAGGGATCATATAAAGCTGTAAATATTAAAGCTCAATCCCATCTCAACACCTGAATAGATTTCAGACACAGACTGCTCCTTAGTTTGGCTCTATGCATTACTGAATCAGCAGCTCTGGTTTTGTGTATTTATAGACTGACTAACCTTGTAACATCCACCTCTTCATGGAACCTGACCCTAAGCATATAATTGCTTAGTGTTAGGCTCATAAAAGAAGCGCTATGGAGTTAAATACACGTATTAGGCTTTATTTCAAAGAGACGATCTACCTGTTTCTGTGTTTAACATATGGCTAACACACAACCTAAACTACATTAGTTTAACTTAACTACATTAACTGGTCATCTGGGGATGTTAAAAGGTTAACTGTAAAGTCTGTTTTAAAATCCTCAGTTCCCACCATCAGAAACAGTGCACCTCGTGGCAGTGTAATGTAAATGCAGGCTGGTTAAAACACTGAATCACATTTGACTGTTTGACTTTAAGGATTAAACCTTGATGTCACACACATGGCCAAGCCTAAGAAGCAAAGATTAGGACTTAGGGCCATAAGAGGAGAGGTGGTAGCCTATAAATATGGCAACACAGAGTACAAGATGTTTTGGCGACTGAGCAGTAAAGCAAAGCTAGAGCACGTGAAGGGTGCCCCGGCGGTTATTTATTTACTTTTGTATAAGTGTTGTTTATGAGTGAAACCCTGAGTCTTTGTAGAAGTTAAGTATGCCTGTGGACTGAAATGTGTGTATACATCTATGTGCGTTCATGTTATCATGTGTGTCTCTGAGAGCAAGAGAAGATGATTATCAGGAAAAGAAAGCTGGGGCTTCAACAAGACGAACAGATAAAGGGGACGTCTCTCAAACTCTCAGCAGGCCAGTGCTTTGTTCCATGTTTTGTTCCGAACTGTTTATTATTCTTTTGCTTTATGACAACCTTGCCTTGAAGATGTCAACTGCAGAGTGCTGTCAGTATGATGACTCACACATTGCTGGTTCAGAATGAAGTATCCTCCTTTCAGTATATTGTTGAGGAACTGTGCATCCAGCCTCCACCTTCACTGCACTCTAAAGTGAGGACAGCTGGGCCTTCCTCACTTGGTCTCACTTTGATAAATTTTCACAATAGATTTAATTATAAATATCAGTAGCTTGTAATTGCATGTAGGGTTAATTGGCTATGGTCGCATCTGATTAGCAAGTGCACAATATAAATTCTGCCTCCAGCGTTTGCATAAATTCTGAAGCTGTAAAAACAAGGTCATTGAATGTTGGCTGGATCTGTATGTGATTTTCACTTTCACTCTGCATAGCTCAAACCTAGGTTATATATATAAGTATATAAAAATATATATTTTTTAAATATAAGCGACTGCTTATATATTCACATTTAAAGTGCCTCCTTGCACTTTGTGTATATATATATTCACTTTAGAGAAAATGTATCAATCAAATGTATAGGATCTGGCATTTTTTTGTCATTTTTCAGAGTTGTTTTGCTATTGCTAAACAGTTCTATATCTTTACAACAGTGGGGGTGTTTACATGGATACGAGTATCCTGGTTGTGATTGGCTTTTCCTATTTAGTCTTTGGGCTACGGCTGTAAATATTTCATCCTAATTTCATGGAGCTGGACAGGCCTTTTGGTTTTTTGAAAAACCCAGTTATAGTAGCTGGACTCTTCAGGATCCTGTTGCACGTCTACATCTATAGACCTGAGTTTGCATTTTGGCTGTTGCAATCTTAATTTTTTTGCAGCCAGAAGTGACCGTATTTGCAAAGGAGCGTGGAGCTGGGGTACAGATGAGCTAATGCTAACTGACACAAAACACATGGCACACTTCATGAAACATTTGTGTGGCTGAATAATTCAACAGCCTTGTCACTGCAATTCATTATTGGAACCCTACTGCCCGTGCAAAGTAAAAAAAAAAAAAAAAAAAGAATAGACTGACTTGAGTTGCATTAAGTCCAATGCAGACCTGTATTTTGGAGCCGACCTCTAGTGGTCGTCAGTGGTACTACTTTTAATTATAATGTATAAATATCCATTATTAACCCTTGATTTTATTCCACTATCTGACTGAAAATTTTCTCTTAAATATCGTACACAGTTTTAAAGGCAACAGTTCTTACATTTTGTTCTATGCAAGTATGTTGTAAAGAAGCTGCAACACATATGGGCATGTTTTTAATATTTCCTTCATTTTTTTCTTACATTGCTGGGAAGAACGTGAATAAATCAAATCCACAATGGAAACTAAAGTCAAATAATCCTCAACAGCCACAGTCAAATTGGTCAAAAGATAAACCTCATAACTGGGATACTGGTTACCATGGAAACACAATCAGTGTTAGAACAAAGTCGATTTACCTCTTATGGGCGAATAGTCTTCTGAGTAGCTTGTGAACGTAGGCATATTTATTTGAAACATTTCTTTCACTGTATTTATTTTTCCACATTTTTGTGAGGGAAGAGAGCCCGTTCGTTTTTTTTTTTTTTGATTATTCAGTGATACACAACACGAAATGTGCACGCTATAGCTGTTTTGTGTGCATGAGAATATTGGCGTTGGCAGCTACAGTATGTCTACATGTGAGAGACCTCAGCAGGCCATCCAGTGTTCACGTCTAAGCACCGCCTTCCTCCAAAACGGAAGCGAGTCTTCCTCTGTGATATACTGATTCATGTCAGAAATCCATTCATCCATCACATCATTTTTTTTTCATTTATTTCATTTGTTATTTGATTTAATTAAAATGTATCATAGTCAACTGACCTAACGTAGCACATAGTAGTTTTTCTATGACCATGTGTAATTGTACAATCTGTAGATGGCTAAATGTATATTTTATATCTCTCTCTTTTTGATTGTATGCACATATTTGTCCAAGAATGTATCCAGTATTTTCCTTGTGTCTGACATTTATTGTGATGCAAAATTTGACTTTGGCTAAATGCAAGCAGAATAGAATGCACTCTTTGCTGAACAAACTGTAAACGAGCACAAATTATTTGTCAGGCAAATGGACTGAAAGTGTGTAAATGTTTTAATACTCGTGTGTACATATTAATGGAAACAAATAAATGTTTATTGATGAGCTGCTGTTGTGTTTATTTCTCAGATGAGCGAGGATGAATTCAGTGAAAGGACATTAAATAAGTGCATGTTACAGCAGCTGCAGTCGGACTGTGTAGGCTGACAGTTATCAGAGTAGTGGGCTGAACACCGTTTAGTGTTCTGAGATTTAATGAACATGGAGAAATTAGATGCTTAATATAAGTTACAATAATATTAACATTCATAAAGGAATTAAAAAAGAATATTAGAGCAACATTCAAACAAACATTTGAACCCAGATGAAACTGTGTATTTGTAAAAAAAAATATATTTAAAATGAAAAACACCGAAAATGAAACACTGGAGAGTTCATTGAAATATACGACATTTGAGCATCTCTATATGGAGCTAGTTTTCTGCCAAAACATAACAAAAAAATAATAATTAAAATGTTTTACAAATACGCTGCATTTCACTAACATATGAAATGAATATATCATGACGGAAAATTTTACTGAAGAAATGTTTGATGCTTGTTCCTGAAATTTTGATAAATACATTTTATATTTGTAAAAGAAAATGCATTCATTTACTAATCATACTTTATTAGTTTATTAATGAATTGTAGGGTATTTGTAAAACATTTAAAGGTTTGGTTGGAAATTAGCTCCTTAAGTACCTGAACACTTACAGTTTCTTATTAATAATAGAAATCGTAGGACAATATATACATCATCCAATCCATTTGTTAGAGGTTTTTTTTTTTTTTTTTTTTTTAAGTCAGCAGGAAAACAAGCCCATGAGCCACTCAGAGTGGGCTCAGAGGTACGAGAGTCCCCAGAAACATGTCGCTCAACAGCTCTGCAAGTGTTGTTCTTCTAACAGGCTGTTGGTTCTATGGTGAGTCTCAAGGCTCCACAGGGTCTGTTTTTTTTTCTGTCCCTGAGCCTCAGTGTGATGAATAATTCTCTGGAAGCTCATCCAGGGGAATCACTGTGTATTCTGCTGCCTTTCCATTCTCTTTGGGCATTTCTTTGTTGAGGAATGTCTCCATCTCTCGCGCCCTCTGCTGGTTTGAGGCGTTAGTGTCGGTTGCTGGCTGGGCTGCATACTTAGGAGCGTTCCACCTACACAATAAAACACAGTTAGAGTCCATTCAAAGGTTATAAAGTCAAGGATGTTACTTTGTTACTGATGTTTCAATCTTACTTGTCTCTGGTGGCAATGGCAAGGCAGAGCAACACCAACGCTGCGACACCGACAATGAAGCCAAGGATGATGATCCAGTCTGTTGAGGAGGGACACGTGGAGTCAGTTAAGTCTTTAAAGCCTGGTGTGTCATCGCTGACACACCCTGCGCATATGCTTTTCAGATGGCTGTAACTCTTTCACTGTTTGTGCAATTGGAAAAATTCCAACGGTTTCTAAAACCTGAGACGTTGTGCTTTATAGATTTTATTGGGTCATTACGGTAATTTTTACTCACACCCTTTACTAGAAGCTGGAGAATAAACCATTGTAGCAGTAATGCAGTAAATTGGAAATGATCGCTAGATTTTGAAAGTTCTACGGCTCTGGAAAAATGAGCAAAAGGACTAGATCAACAGATTTTATCACCTTTTTATGGTCAAAATAAGAAAAGAAAATTCAGACGGACCATTTTAGGCTCAGGGTTTAAAAGGTTCATAAGTAGAATTAGCAAGAGGGTTTGTCTTAAAGGTATAACTTTTAAAATCAAGAAGCTAAAATCAATTCCCACGGTCACCAGAAGGGGGATCCAATCGACTGCCAAACTAATTTATCCAATCAATATGTGCATCATATTTGGCCTTGGCTCTCAGGTCGCTCTTTGTATAAAGAACCGAGGGTCTGAAACTATCTTTTTTATAGCCACCAGACTCCCTTGACAAAGGTTTAACTGATGGTCCATGTGTGCCGTGGTTTTAGATATTGTGTGACTTTGAATCCAAACTAACAAACTGACCAGTCGAGGCGATGGTGGTTCATAAACCCACATGTTCTGAGAGGTTTAAATACTGTCGTAGTTAAAGGAGTTTTAGCTGCTAATTTTATAAAGGACATATTCCAGACTGAGGATGATGCAGTCAATTCCTGTGTGTTTGTATTTTTTACTCTTTCGTCAGGATATCGCAGGTTAATGTAACGTGCTAATTGCTAATAAATCAACAAATCTCAAAAGAATGAGGCATTACTTCATTTTACGTAATCTACTGTCAAATGCTGATGTACTATTTGCTTTTTTTTGCCTGTGTGTGGAAACACTTCCAGTAATAACAGATCTAAGGAGGTCTCCACCCAGTCGTCTGATTGTCAACTCCTCTTGTGGAGTAATGACTCATAACAACCCAGTGACAGCCACTGTCTGTTGGCTCTGGGCTTCTCAGCAGGAGAAATGAAAATCTGAGAAAGGCTTTTATTGATCACCAAATTCACATATGCCTCGAAGCGTAGGATTAGTCATCATTTTTTTGGAAATTATTTTACATTAAATAATAGATGGGAAAATATCTACCAAATACTGTTGTGTCATACAGTGGTGTATAGTTGATATCTGCCCCAAGACATGTTGTATAAAACTCTGAACATTGAATTTGATTGAATCTATTCAACCCAAATGGCAGCAGTATTTTTCATGTTGGACTGAGGAAGACTAGATTCTACACAAACTCACTGAACCCATGGTGGTAAAACGAGATAAGCTGGTCTGGGACTGACGGTTACGTAGCTTTGTACCTGCACTAGATGGTACTCTGTAACAAAATGTTTGTAATTTCTTCAAATTGATGATTATTTTTGAATGTCTTGATATAACTACTGTGCAAATGATGCCTTTAAGCTGAGATCTGCATAAATATTGCATCCTAACAAGCACATATTGTTTTGCACTGTTACTGTTACTGTTACTGCACATACTTTTACATGTCCTTCTACTGTCACGGAAAAACTTATTAGACCATCAAAAGTCAGAAAAAACAATGTTTATGCAACTCCTGTGTGTATCATGTGACTAAAACAGACATTGAAGAAAACATGGACTGTCTAAAAAGACTGTTTTTGTCAGTACAATACCATAGATATTGGAGCTATTTTTATTGTCATCATTATATTTGTCCAAACAAATGTACCTTTTAGTTATACCCATGAACAAGAGGTGGTCTAATAATTTTAATCTTAATACACTTATTCTTTAGTGTTTTTATATTGATGTACATATTCTTGAGTGTTTTTTTATATTTTCTTCGTTTTTTTTTAATCTAGCTGAAAACTACATCTAAGAATTTTTTTTTACATGCACAAAATGACAATAAACATTCTTGAATCTTGAATTTTTATTTTTTTTGTTTGTTTTTGACTCACCTGGTGTAGTGTGCCCTGCCGGCATAGGTGCAGCAGTCGGTTCAACTTTGGCAGCTTAAAGGAACAAAGAATAAATATCATCAATGTAATCAATATAAAGACCTGAGATTGTGAAATTAGACATGAACCAGTTTCCAGCTTACCCTGTACAAAGTTTATTCGAGCTGTTTGATGAGTTATTAAATCCTCTCCAGGTCCTGATCCTGATCCTGATCCAGATCCTGATCCTGAATATGATTCTGGTGTTGGTTCTGGGCTTTCGCCGACTATTCCTGGAGCAAAATCTCTGACAAGAGGAGCCATGGAGGTAGTGGACGCAGGACTTGTTTCTGAGGTTGTGCTGAAGGTCGTAGTAGAGAAGTCGGTGGTAGACTCTCCATCTCCAGATCCTGAATCACTCAGAGTGCTGAGGATATTATAGGTGGTTTGAGAGACGACGCTCTGATCAGATGCTGAGGTAGACCTCGGAGCCGTCGTCGTTGTCACGGTAAACCCGTCGTTGATCTCCCCGATGGCGCTGCCCTCGATGATGTCCAGACCCTGTTGGGATGCTTGGGTGGTACTTCCTGGCTGTTGCGAAGCCTGGACAGACGTGTTTGTTTTTGGTGACTCGGTGGTGACTGAAGGGAGATTAGGGTAATCGACCAGGAAGCCATCGGTCACAGCTTCTCGAAAAACGTCATCCTCGGCTTTCGGGACGATCTGGGTCACAGCTTTAACAAAAGAAAAGCACAAGTGTTTACCTACTGGCCCAGGCATGAGCGGAAAGGAAAGTTACCGAGTTCTTACTAACACAAAGTGACCACAAAAGGTTTGCTTGTTTTGGTCTAAGTGCTTGTATAAACTTGTGTTGTGACGCTTTGATGAGGTGTGGTAAGAGCAACGGGGTGAGTAATAATTAGCCAGCGTCGGTGACTAATCGACTGTGAGTGGGTTAACAAAAGACATGCAGCCTCATCAAAGAATGTTTAAAGTCACGCTATTGGCACACCCAGTATAATCAAACTATGACTTTGTTCTTTTCTGTTTTAGTTGGAAGGGAATCACCAATGTCCGGGCTTGTGTCATCAGGAAACTCTCAGATTATTAGTCAAAGCATTCCGTTTTTTTCCATATTTAATCCATAAAGACCTGGTGCTGCTTTTATGGCACTTCCCCAAATGATTTTTTTCCCCCTTATTTAACCTTTTTTAACTGCTTTATCACCATTTATTACAATATTATCCTCTGTATTTTGCATTTTTCTATGAGAATCTTAGATTTAATTGACTGATCCATGTAAATGTTCCTATAAACTCAGATGAAAGTTGAAGGTTATTAAATCCAAAATGAGAGAAAACTGGAGAAAAAATGACTAAGCAAAAGTGTCTCCAAACACTGTCGCTGATCCGACAACGTGGGTTTTACTGCTGAATGCATGTTGTAGAAGATGACGGTGTTTCCATGGTAACTACAGAGCCTCTGAAGGTCCAAATGGGTCATATCTGATGACCATGAAAACTGTATTTTCCATCGATTATTTCCATGTATTGATAGGATTAGTGGATCAGAAGGTGTTAAACAGTTTAGATCAGTAGATGTTTTTGGTGGACGGTGGATCTTTACGGGTTAACCTTTTAACATCCATGGATTTCACGGATCTGTTGAAGTTTTAGTCAGTGTTACGGTTCGCCTCAACAGCACACGCCAAGTCCAAAACCTATTACACCTCATCTGAAAGGGAACATCTTCTACTTTCAAGATGAGGCTAAAAATCAAACTCAGTCACATCATGAACCTCACCCTAAAGCAGGCAACTCTGGTGTGTTTAATTGTTTTAAATGCAGAATCATAGTTTCATTTGTACAATACTTTAACAAAAAAAAAAAGGAAACAATCAAAAAGGCCTCAGAATCAAATAACTCCTCTCACTGTTCTCCATTTCTGTCCAGTCATGTTCAGCTCCACTGAAGTTACCGGTCGCCCAAACTTGTGTAACAAGCTCTTTGCTGATCTTTGGTTTCACCTTATCAAAAACATATGCATTAATGCACCTCCTGGAGAAGCTCAGCACATTTTTACAAAGACCTCTGTGTGTAATCTGGAGAGCCTGTGAAACCTGCGCACCAACAATGAAATACTACTCTGCAATTCTTACAGAAGGAGCTGGACCGGAGCTCGACAGACCTTAAGTGGCAGCGGAGGGAAGTGCTGACTCATGGGGTAAGAAAAGGACAGCGTGGAAATTCAATCAGTTCTGAAGGAATTCTGATTCAGATTGTGAACTTCAGGTATATAGCATCCTTAAAGTGATTAATATAATTTGTAGTCACTTTGAAAAATTACTCTTTACTTGTAAATGATTTAATATAATATTCTTAAAGGGGTTTGGATCTAAATTTAAACTTAGCTGTGAAATAAAATAATTTTTTTTTAAAAAGGCAGTATTTTAATAAATCATACAGAATGTACAGTAAAAATAGGAAATAATGTGTTTAAGGGAAAGTGATAAAAATAAAAAAAAGTAAAAAATCTAAAACTTACTATCAACAGGTGTTGAGTGAACAACAGCAAGAAGTCCAAGAACAACCCCGAGTAGAAAATTCCTCATCTTCGTTTGACAAAGTGCTGGTTCTGCTGTGAAGGGTTTTCTCCAAGGGAGCAGAAATATTTGTCCCACTGAACTGATTATCTGACGCAGATGAATCATGCCTTTGCTTTTATACTGCACCAGGTAGGTGTTACATCAGTTCAACAATGACTGGTGACACACACACACACACACAGACACACACACACACACACACACACACACACACACACACGCATGACGGAGGGCTGGCACGCCTGTGAACACACCTTCCTCACACATTTTCTCACGCTTTCTGCTGCTCCTTCCATAGCATAAGAAAATAATACAGGGAAATAAACAGTGGTTGAGGAAGTGAATGTGTTTTTTCAGTTTAACG
>JAPTYQ010000018.1:26042977-26053733 GCA_029814465.1 Ostorhinchus cyanosoma
TCAAGTTTTTTTTTTTTTTTTATTATTTATTTTGCTTAATTCAACAAGTGAAAAATATCTTGGTAAGATTTCATGAAATAAGATTTTCCAGATCTATTATCTGAAAATAAATTCTTATATCTCACTGAAAAGTTATTCTTTAGGCGATTATGTCTTATTTTCAGTGTGATGAGATATTTGGACTAGAAATGAGAAAAATACACTGGGTAAGATTTGGATTTTTTGCAGTGTAGAGGTACAGCTGGAGCGGTTCAATTTACAAAAAAAACCTTTCAAACCGACTCTTTTTTTTTGAAGTTGAATCATAAATACTAGTTTTATTCAGATGTAGAAATGTCTGGCCTGTTGGGTTGATTCCTGTGCCAGAAGAGTCTGCCTTCTTTACAGTTTGAGACCAGAGCTTGTTGTGTTTCTGTTTACAGGGCTCAGTACTAAATAAATTGAGCAGTCAGTTATGATGCTGGTTCTTGTTTACTGCGTTCAGTTCTACATGGATTGATGTGATACACACCGACCACAGCTCAGTTGGAATGTTTATTTTACCAAATGGTTTCCAGGTACAACATCCTCTAACCAGGTACTGGCCCAAACCGTCTTAAAAACAAGGCAAGGCAGGTTTATTTATGTAGCACATTTCATGCATGAGACAATTCAAAGTGCTTTACATAAAACATTAAAAGCATTCCAGCAGGGAGCAATAAAAAGTATAGGCGTAAACAACACAAAACAAAAAACAGATAAAACCGATAAAAACTTTTAAGCTTAAAAGAAACAGCGCAGATCTGAGCCGATGACTCAAAACTCTCTTTAAATGCAGCTGAGAACAGGTGGGTCTTTAACCTGGAGTTAAATAAACAGTGTGTTTCAGCTGATCGGAGGCTTTCTGAGAGTTTGTTCCAGACGTGTGGAGCATAGAAGCTGAACGCAGCTTCTATGTGTCTGGTTCTGACTCTGGAAACTGAAAAAAAAGACCAGATCCAGAACCATCTACATGAAATACATGATTGACACTGGAAAATGCAAAAACACAGAGGGTAATATTAGAAGAAATGGTGAGAAATCACTTAAAAAATTATTAAATAGGAAGAAAAATTCATTTGGGACTTTGCAGTTTTATGGGTTAAAAGGGTTAGGTGCTTTTTTTTTTTTTTTTTTTTTTTGGTGGGAGTAGGTTGGAAATTTCATTTACAAGCTACTGAGAGGCTTTTAAATTGAGTCATCCATTCTCTTTAAATCCTTTAAGAGCACTTCATGCAGTTTGTTACTTAAATGTATTTATTTTATTGCCTCCTTCTATGCATATAATGGCAGTTTCATAACTATGATCCAAATAGTAAAATAAAATTCATTTGCAAAGTGGTTGGCTGGCTGATAATAATATTTAATAATAATCAGTTGCTAATGGAATGCGGTGGATGGCTAAAAATAATGTCTTTTGCGCAGCTTACAGCTATAATAACAGCATGTTGCCTGATACCAAATTAAAATGATAGGTTTTAGACACCGGTTGTCTGACTAATTCCAGATGGCAGTTTGATTGTTCTCAGATTTGCCTTTGTTTTAATTCGATGTCTTTCATTGCAGACTGAAGAGAATGTGCCTGGTCATCTAAAATTGTGATGATTTTCAATATTACGATTCTGCCGTATGGAGTTCTGACGGCTAGAGGGGAAGTCTGAGGACAAAAGGTCGACTCTAGTCTGTTTTTATTTCCTTATTAATCATTTCTTAAGAACACTAAATTGATTCCAGAATATACAGAATTTCTTTGGCCCCTTTAAGTCACATTCAGGGAAAAAAAAAAAGAAAAAAAAAAGTCATAACTATTTATATTATAAATTATCTGACACACTCACTCCAACACAGCATGAAATAAGTTGAAAATGGACGGTTTTACTCCGGAGTAATATCAGAGAAATTGCTGAAAAGTTCTGAAATCATTGAATAGCACCAAGTCTGCAGTTCGAAATAAAGCTTTTAACTCTATCCAGGCAATCATCTTAGACAGATATGGGCACACACTTAAACTAAAGGCTTTAATAAATCCATAGACTACTCCAGTTAGTGGAAAGGTAACACCAGTCCTTCCACTTAGTGTTAAAGTCATCAATTCATGATATACATTATATAAAGACACATAAGAAAACACAGTTATGGCCTCAAACCTTTAAGTCCTGAGCCTATTGTGGCTGTTTTTAATACTTTTGATTTTGTCTCTTATACAGTGAACCCGGGGGTTACGTTCTAAAAATAACCCAGTCGTCAGTTTTTTACATCCTTGTTAACACTTACTGCTGCTGTCGTCCTTATCTTACATTATTTTCCTCCTTCTTTATGGAACGAACCGAACATGCATTTATTCCGTAATGGCGCCCACAGCCTCATAGTTTCTACCTTCATTCAGTATGTCCAGAAGTTGAACTGTTTCTGCGATAGTTAACATCTTCCTCTTCCTTCTGGACGCGTCGTCAGGTGCTTTTTTCGGTGCAGAACGTTTCGTCGACATTGTGGGTTTTGTCATGGAGTTATAGAATATTTCCTTCAAAAATTCACAACCGTTCAAGAATGTCTGTTTCTGCTTTTTCCTGTGTTTATAGGCAAACGTGAAAACGGGCATTTTCCGAAATCTTCACTTTAATTTTTAGAAGCCTTCGGTTTAGGCGCATGCACTGTAAAAAAAAAAAAAAAAAGGAAATGTTGAGATTATTTAAAATTTTAAAGCAACCTTCTGCAGGAAAGATTTAGAGTTTTCTCAACGAGGTTACAGTTCGCGGTATCAAGTTAAATTATTCTGTTGTCCTGATGATACATAGTATGTTCTGCTAAAATTTAGACTTGGACAGAGATGGATTTGAACCAACAACCGTTGCTCCACCTCCTGAGCCACAGCCATGTGTAAGAAACCCTCAGAAGAACTCCTTGATTGTAGTGGTTGTCCAATTCTGTTGTCCTCTGCCAATAACCATTTGCAAATTCAGTCTATTAATAAGTCTATGTTGTAGCATCAAATCAAATATTATTTTGGTTTGATGTAAAAAGAAATGTTTTTCATGGCAGGAACATTTTTTCTGTAGAACTATGATGATCTCTCTCTCAACTGAAAAAATACCAATTCTCTTTTTTACAGTGTGTGTCCATCGTCGTGTAAATGAAAGGCACGAACGCAGAGAAAAGTCTGAGTTTTCAAAAAATACTCATCTACGTGTAAACACCCTTATGGAGAAAATATAATTACGGAACTGACATAAAAGTAGCGCTGGATCTTTATGGGTTTAGGTGACTTTGAACTCTGTCTGCAGTTCGACATTGAACAGACACTGTCTTTTCTGTACAACAAGGCTCATGTTACATCCAATCCACTAGAAATTAAATATAGTGACGTTAATTTCATTTTACTCAGATGCTTGTGTTATGTTTTTTGTCTTACAAATGCAGAGCTGCGGCTCTAGTAAGTTGCATTTTGAATTACCAGCACACAAGCAGGGAAATCACTTCGATTTGCTTTTACTCAAAGCTTTAACAATAATTTATCAGTACAGTAATGTATTTAAGCGAGTAAAGTAATATTCCACTTAAGGTGCAAAGAAGAACAGGGGAAGCTGAAGCGATGGATAAGAAGAGCCCTCCCTGTAACTAGGCAACTATAAGAAAAGTAATTATGTGACAACAAATTACAGAAGTGTATTTCACACCCTTCATTCCACCTTTGGCTCAACAACATGGACAGAGTGGGAACCGCAAACCACCACAAAAAAATATCACGCTTTGTTCAGTTTGTGGCAAAGAGCTGCAAATTCTGTACACACAGTATAGCACAAAAGGCCAAGGCCAAAATCTGGATATATGAGTGTAGAGTATGTACAGCGTAAAAAATAAAAGGTTCGGGGAAAAAAAACAGCTTTTATAAACCAAAGTGGATGTATATAGTGTGACCTTTATCACTCTAGTCTTTACCCTTTTGTTCAGACAATATCAGATTCATTCCATTCATTTTCGGATGTTTTACACCAGGTTTCATTCGACACAGTTGTTTCGAACTGTTTGTGCTGCTTCCTGTCATGGGGTCAGAGGTCACAGTGAATAGTGACTTTATTCTTTAGAACCCATTTAGGTGAGTTTTTTTTTTTTTTTTTCTTGTGCGTGTCTCTTTTACTCTGTGTCCTTTATTTCCTCGCTATATCTGAAGATTCACAATAAGAACTCAATATACAGCAGTGGAAAAAAAAAAAGTTTTCAGACACCCTCAACATTTTACCCAATCTCAAATATTATCATGGAATGTTTGCAGAAAAATGTTTTTGGTGTGGATGCATCAGACAGACATAAAACAAATGCTAAAAAAAAAAAAAAATTCTCGACTTTTCCAACATGTCGTTCCCTGGACGAGTTTCAAAGGGCATTATTGTACTGAAAACATCCCATTTTGACCTCAACAGAACAGTGTATATATGCATGTGGGTTTGGAGAATGGAACAATACTTGGCAGAGTTCAATGACTTAAGGGTGATTCTTAATGCAACATTTCACAATTAAGTGGAGTGTCCAAAAACTTTTTTTTCCACCACCTGTACATGTTAGTTTCAACCCTGCAGAAAGAACAAAGCCAAATGTGGCCTGAGACTTTTACACAGTACTGTATATATATATATATATATAATATCAACATTTGTAGACGCTTGTTTGTCATGTCAGACTTGTCAGATCATGGTTCAAAGCTCTTCTTTTCTTCTTTTTTCTTTTTCAACCATGTCTCACAGATATTATTTTCATGGTTCATGGTTAGTGGCGTTATAGTCAAAACAACTTAAAGCACGACCAAGTCATGACCAGGACCAGAGTGTATCGAGACTGACAAGGCTGAGACTTTGAAGGGCTGAGACTAAATGGAGACCAAGACCAAAGGAGGGCAGATACAAAATGCATCGTGGGAAAGAGATTATGGGATGATATGATGAAGCAGGTTAATATTCAGACCACGGCACTGAAAGAACCTTCGTCTTTTCAGTGTGTTTAAACTCTTATAAAGGGTAGGTGCAATTACAGAGAATATTTTAACAGTTGATCGTTTTAGTTTAGAGGCTTTGGTCACCTGGTGGGTCAGACCAGTTAAATACTGTCATAATAACCAATAAATAATGACAAGTCCGAATTTGTCCTCTGTTTTAGTGTAAAAAAACAAAACAAAAAACCCCCAAAAAAAGGGAAATTACATGAAAATGTGTAAATTTACAAACTAGCCTTTCAAAAAAAATAACCTGAACAAATAAATATGAACAACCTGAAATTAAAGAGAAGCAAGTGTAATTTTACCAATATTCTACCTGTTACTAAATGTTTTGTGTATTTGTAGATAAACTGAGACATAAAATTATTAAAATTAAATCTATTTTTCTTAAAACATTTCAGCGTGTTTATGGTTGTTCAGCTTATTCACTTTTTTTAGAGGATAGTTTGTAGATGTAAATGTAATTTTACTTAATGACACTAATTTCACTATTACTATTGAGATTAAATTGGACTAAATGTGGCCCCTGAACTAACATGAGTTTGACAGGTCTGCTCTACGTTAACCTCCTGAGACCCAGAACAGCATCTATGTCCTCTGTAGGGGACAAAAGTTTGACAGTTTTACTTAAAAAATGCTGTCAATTGCAAAGGACATTCCATTAAAATAAATAAATACAAATAATTTTTAAAATGTATCTCAAAAACCTGTTGCATTATGCAGTTTCCAATGAAGACAATTGTTTTAAGTAAAAAAGCAAAAAAAAAAAAATGCACTTTCCGGGGTCTCAGGAGGTTAAACACTGTGTTCTGTCCGTCCTCTGCGTTCATTATGTCTTCGTTTCTGTTCGTCCTTTGGGAAATTGCAGATGAAAACCCCGACAGAGAACACAGCGAACTAACGACATATTTATGACAATTACCTCTATCAATATCAACATTAATATCCACCATCTGTCTTCAACACGTTTGTTATTATTGACTTTCTTTTTCTTCCTCTTCTCGTAAAACTTTTCTCTTCTTCTTGGTATTCAGCCAGTATGTTAATTAAGAGTGGCGCCCTCTGGTGGATTGATTGACACATGGGCCTTACGCCAAATCAAGAGGAGGCCAAATCTCTGTTACACCTAAAAAATAAAAAAAAATAGTTTTCCCTGACTTTTTAAAATTTCTAATCACAGTGATGATGTTAAAAGAATAGCTAAGACCATGTGCAGGTATTTTAATAATATCCCTGAATTTGTGGTCTCGGCCAGTTTTGAGATCAAATCCAGATTCCTCTTTGTTTAAGATAAGACCTTCAGAAATGGTCCTCAGACTGAAAATAAACACTACGTCTAACAACGGGATTCATGAGAATGAGAGCACTTTGTTAGATTTAGGGGAATGTCCCCGTTTTTGATTGAAGACCGAAAATGTGTGTAAGGATGAGATGAAAAAAAAAAAAGATTCACAATGTATTGACTCATATTTGAACCAAACTATGATATTTCTGTAGCTCTAACCCACATGCTTTTATTGTCTAAACATAAAAACCTACAGGAGTCAGGATGTGAACCCCAGTCTCTGGTGCCAAGGTCCTGGATTTATTAAATCCTCTTTTTAATCCAACTGTCTCCTGCTGCTTAGGAAAAGGAAAAGAAAAAAAAAGAATTAATCAGTGACAAATTAGGTCCAGATTTACACTACAATGGCAAAGTTAATTCTGGTGACTTGTTTCTCATTGACAGATTGACAGCAAAGAGGTTTATCAAGGAAAGTAAAAGACAGTTATCTAAGTAGAACAGTCTTTTGTTTGAAGACTAGACTTTTGGGGCTGACCTTAAAATACACAGAACGTGGTTTAGCGTTAACAGGCAGATTATTCAGATTATTTCAGATGATTTTTCTTACACAATTACATCCCCAGGTTGTTCTGTTTCCCTGATCCTGATCCTCCACTCTATGCATCATGTATATTTCCACTTGAAACATGAATGTTTATTTTATTGAATAATCACCAAATGTAAAAAGTGTCTTATGTTTCCCCTTTCTCACCCAAACTAAAGCCATAAACATCACTGAATCCTAGTTTGCATGGCTCCTTTTTGTGTGACCTAGACTGTTGTGCACTGCAGCAGTGGCACATTATTCCTTTTAAGGAGGAAACCCAGAGCGGCAGCGTTGGCAACACTCCCTGTGTTTAACACTCACTAAAGGTTATTGCTTCAAAAACTCCTCCGTTTTAATCCATCACTGCTACAATACAAAGTCAGACTATTAAAGCATATGTTGAAAAATAAATTACAAGTATGCGTATTTTTATTTCCGGTCAGGACAAACAGACACGTAGACGTTGCAGTAGTGAACTAAGCATTGTGATGCATACTCCAGATGAAGTCCAAACAGTCTGCACGTACCCTGGATACAGGCGTAAACAGAGTTTCAAATTGGCTGCAGCAAGCAAACGAGTGACACTCCTAAAAAAATGGTTGGATAACACCTTCCCAGGAGAATGAAAAATGTCCCCAAAAAATACACACTTTGCTGGTGTGAGACTCATGGAGTCATTGAAAGCACCATCATTTCTGCTCTGTTAAAAGAATGGAGTTTGGCTGATAAGTCAGCAGCACCCAACAGCCGCCGACTATAGATTTATTTCCCTAACGCCAGCGCTGACAATATCAGTGAGGCCAAGCTGGGGGCGGGAGGTGACTCTTTTCAGGAGCAGAGTGAAGTGCTCTTAGTCTGCATGTCCGAATAAGACGACAACACTAGACGCAGATACTTATTACTGGCCTAAAGTAACATTTAACCTGCTTCTATCACTATACTTATAGTAATGTAGTGTCTTTTTCAACTGGATATTGAATTATTTAATGTTCCAGCAGGTGTTCATAAGAATATCGGCTGCAGGAAAATATGCTATGTATATCTGCTGCCTCTCAGCTGTAAACTAAAATAGAGACGTTCACGCCATTTTACCATTTTATCCACTGCTGCATGACGCTGTTGTGTTTTGTTTTGTGTTTTGTTTTGTTTTGGAACCAATACTTCGAAATCATTAGTCTCATAGGTGTTTCTTTTCTAACAGGGGTCTGAGATACAAAACAATAGTGTTTCCTGTGGAACTAATGTCTTGGTGTGGTGGTGTGTCATGGGGGGGGGGGCTGCCCTGCTTATTCAAAAATAGGCCTAATCAGTGTAGGAAAAAAAATCCCTTCTGGTGTTTTACATGTGCACTACGTGGGTAAATTTGGTATAGCACTGAGCATACTGGTTTTACCCCCATAGTATTTTTACCTCCATTGACTGTGTAGTTTTGAATATCCAAATAAAGTTACATTTACTATAGTAAATGATAAATAAATGGGGTGAATTCAGTACGGCAGGTTTCACTACTGGATGTTGACATTTAAAAGAATGTACTTACGGTTTGGAACATGCATATAATTCTTAGGGGGTAAAAAAAGAATTACAGGGATAATAATTGTACAGCGACACAGAGCACATACAGCTTTTTATTGAAAGTATTAGGCCTATTATATATTCTACTCATGTTTAATAAGTTTAATAAGATAGTGATGATTATTTTTTTCAAATGTACAGAGTGGTGGTACCAGTGGAAACAATAATAACAAATGTCATAATATAGTTGCAGTTTGGTTTAAATTGTTAACTTTGCTTCCAAAACGCCTCAGAAATGGCTTGTACATGATTTTTCTCAACACTGATTTTGTTTTTTTGGGGATTTTTTTTTTATTTTTTATCCCTGATGATGACTGTAAATATTCAAACTCTACATTTCTAAAAAAAAAAAAAAAAATTTCATACTCTGACTGTAAATAATAATTTTCTACCACAACTAACCATCTACTTTCTTCAAATCTCACTTAGGAAGAAAAATCCCCACATTAAACCTGAGGAAAAATGTACTTTTATATCATGCTGATTTCAAATATAAACCAACATAAATCAATATGAATGATCAGTATGATATTTATGACAATATAAAACCATATTATAACATTTGTCATTATTGCTTCGTATCTCAGACTCCTGTTAGAAAAGAAACGCCTGAATTCAACGTGTCCTGATACTTTTGCCCATATAGTGGATGACTTTGGCAATTATGCAGTGAGACTAACGATATGTATCATGTACTATATGACAAATGCATTACTCATCTCCCTCCCTTTAGCCCCTTGTGTACAATTGCTCATAATATCCAGATGGCCTAGGAGGTTACAACGTACACACCAAGGAGCTAAATACAAGCTATACACCAAATGGATGCAAATGGAATGAATCACTAATGTGTTGGATAAATTATGTGGATGACATTCAGTTCAACAGACAGCATTCCTTGTGGCTACAGGCTTTTTGTTTTCTCTCCATCTTGATGAAAGGCTCTTCAGATTTCATATCACTTCATATTTTATCCACTCAATCAATTGCACTCTTACTGGACTGACTGCAAATGGCAACGATCAGAAATGTTGAAGAATACGACATACAACAGCAGGTCCTCTGTGAAAATGTCACTTCTGTTAGAACAAGAAGCTTGAGGAGGAATAAACAAATGCATTTCTTTTTTTTTTTTTTAATGTATTGGATAAAAAAAAGCTTGGAGCGGAGTTGGACTTTAGTATCTGAGGACATGCCATACAGACTTAAATATATTTAGATTACATTCTTTTTTTATGTTATTGCAAAGAGCTGCTAAAAGATGAGAACTACTTAATACCGTGGAGCAGCTGTGGAGAAAACGTTACAACAATTCAGCCATAAAATATAAAGTTGGTCCTCTACTTAGTGCATTTATCACTACTGGAACTCTGTCCAATAATTCAAGTACTGCATTGGTCCATTTAATAAAGGGTTTAGTAAACTTAAATAGGCTTTTTTTATTGATTGATTTTTTTTTTTTTTGCTTTAAAGCTATTAACAGCATAAACAACACAAACCTATTCATATTTGTTAAATACATTTTAGAACCATACTTTATTTTTTCTATTTGTTTTATTTTTTTAGGTCTAGTAGATGTGAAAGGTTAATGTGACCCCGGTACATCCCACTTAAATTCAGAAAAACATGTGGCGAGGGATGAATAAATGTTTGATCCTTGTACAAGATGATGTTACAAGCAAAGATTTTGTAAAGATAGAAAAAAAACCACCTAGTTTTTTATGTTACACAACTCAACGGATTCTATTTGACAAACGTCACCAACACTAACTGATGTTTAATTCAAGGAGGATCCAAAATCTGCTTGTAATTCACTCTGGGCTGTAATACAGTCATTGTTCATTAACTAGTAAGAACTTAATACTGTAAATTATTATTGCAGGCCCTTTTTTCTTTTTTTTTTTTGCACCACAGGAGCAGCACTCTAATTCCATTATACCATGTACGTACTTAATATGTCTGTGCAATAACAATATAGATTATAGATAACAATATATCTTATTATATACTTATTTTTAAATTTACTTCATTTTTTTTCAATTCTAAGTATCTTTAATTCTATCTATTTGATTTATTTATATACATATTTATATAAACACAAGATTTTATTTTTCCTTCATATTTTCACTCTTGCTGTCTTCTTTTTTTTTTTCTTCTCTCTCCTTCTACCTGGAAACTGGTGTACTGTTGTGTTGCTGCTGGAACTGGGAAATTTCCCCATTGTGGGGTCAATAAAGTCTTATCTTATCTTATCTTATCTTATCTTATCTTATCTTATCTTATCTTATCTTATCTTATCTTATCT
>JAPTYQ010000018.1:26058645-26070733 GCA_029814465.1 Ostorhinchus cyanosoma
AATGATTTACTCTGTGTAGAGTTAGTTTTGCTCCATGATTTTAACACCCTTGTTTAACACTGATCTGGATAGGGACCGAATACGATCTAGAATAATGTTAAAATCAACTCTATTAGTGTTAATTTAACACAGCAAAATTTACTGTGCAGGTATTTTCCTGTATTTATTTTACTAATCATATAGATGGTGATAATTATTATATAAAAAACTGAAAAAAACTGCAGGAAAAAAGGACTTTATATCATTAACTGAACATAAACCCAGTGTCTCCATCCACTGTCATTGATCCAACTCCACGGGTTTTACTGGTGAATCAATGTGGTAGAAGGTGGTAGTGTTTCCATGTTCACTACGGAGCCTCTGTACATCCAAACAGCTCATATCTGATGACCATGAAAAGATGACAAACTGTATTTTACTCCAATTATTTACTGTATTGATAGACTTAGTGGATCAATGGGTATTAAACAGTTTAGATCAGTAGATGGTTGAAGTAGATGTTTGGGTCTTTATGGGTTAAATGAGGATTTTATGTAAAAAAGAGCTGTAGTAGTACTTTTATTAATTAAAAAAAACAAAAAAACTGCATAATCCATAGATTATTAAAGCAATAAATGAGCAAAAGAATTCCTTTAGATGGTGAAATATAGCCTGAATTGTCTTTTGCCTGGGTAATGTTCATCAGTTGTTATGTTAATCCATTGCTGTGTTTTATTTTAAGATGTTAGCCACAGCTCTAGTAATAGAGCCATGTTACTTTTTGCATTGTTTGGCATTTTTATTTATTTTTATTTGACTTTTCTTTAACCAGGAAGTCCCATTGAGATCAGAAATCTCTTTTGCAAGGAAGACCTGACCAAGGTAGCAGCCAAACAATATAAAACACAAACATGATACACAATGAAACAATAAAACACACTAACAGTTATTCCACTGTAATGGTATCAAGAAAAACCGTGACATTCCTTCTTCACTACATTCTTCATGATACTTTTAAAACCACTAACAGAAATGAATGTTTGTACCTCAATAGTTTTTTGAAGATTATTCCATGATGCATGGTGCATGTTGGGAAAATGCTGTTTTTCCAGAGTCTGTCAGAACTGGAACAGTCAAAAGTACCCACAGTAGGTGGAAACTACAGTGGTGGAAAAACGTTTTTGGACACTCCATGTAATTGTGATGTGTTGCATTAAGAATCACCCTTAAGTCATTGAACTCTGCCATAATCAAACCCACATGCTGACCTCTGCATATACACTGTTCTGTCGAGGTCAAAATTAAATGTTTCAGTATGATAATGCCCTTTGAAACTCATCCAGAGCATCACATGTTGGAACTGTCTAGAATTGTTTTAGTCATGTTATTTTTTTCTTGTTAAAAAAATGTCTGTGTGATGCATCCACACCTTTTGAAACACAAAACCAATTTTTCTACAAGTTAGGGCTGTCAAAATTAACAAATTAATTCAGAATAATCCATCATCATGATTAATCTGATGAAAAATTTGTAACGCAATGAACCCATCTGCAGCAGAATGAGTCTGAACGTGTCTGCCAACGCATTTGGGGCAGTTTGTCCAGTAGAGTTAACATGTGCTAATGATCAGCTGATCCAGTAGTGACCAACAGCAGAACCAACCCATAAAGATGGAAGAGCAGAAAAAAGCATGATGGCCTCTGGATGGAAATATGAGGACAAACTAAACCAAGACAGAACAGTCGGTAAATGTAAAGTATTAGACACACTCTGCAGGAAGGAGTTTTCTATTCACTGAAGCACTTCAGAATAAAATACCACATTAACACGAAGCATACATTAGTCGGGGATTCTGCTGCGCTAAAGCTAACATGTGGCCCAGCTTCGACAAACCCATTCAGTGCAGATATATTCCCTTCCATTTTGAGTCTGTTTGTTCATGCAATATAAAATGCGACCAATAATAAAGAAAAATAACTGCTATTTAATTGTGATTAATCAAAATTAATCCACAGCAACCCTGCAATTAATCTGATTAAAATGTTTAATCATTTGACAGCTCTACAAGGCAAATATTTCATGATAATGTTTGAAATTGTGTAAAATCTTGAGGGTGTCTGAAAACTTTTGTCCACTACTATACTAGAGCTAACAAAAGGAAGATTACTGAGGTATTTGGGAGTTTACTCTGCAAAGCTTTATAGATGAACATGTAACATAAGGAGATATTTAGTTCTGATTTCCTATTGACGATATTTGTGTCACTTCACTGTCACATTAACCGAAAGAATGTTGCTTGGGACTGGTACCGACATTACAACCGATGAGTTTCCCCCACTTAACTGGTTGTACTTTTTCTTGGGTCAAATCTCATGACTGGGACTTTGTGTAATAAATAATTGCGGGATTCAATGAGTCAAGGGCATACAGGAGATCCTGCTGAACTTTGAGGGAGATGCTAAATTCTCATTTTTCATATTGGAGGTCTTTAGTGATGCTTTGTCCGAAGTGTGAGTCTCAAAATCTGGCATAACAAGAGGTTAGGAAGCAACAAAAAGCATGTAGTTTTTCTTCTGTTGAGTGTATACTGCACTGCTGTTCTTATGTGTGTTGCAAGTTTTCTGTATCTGATGATGAATGATGAATGTGTACATGTAGAGTATCCATTGTCATATTCATTTTTACTTTATTTTAATTTTTTTTATCACCACTTCTGTGTAAGAAAACTGCATTTTAAGGTTAGGCCTCTGAGCATCTTCAGCAAAAGTAGTTAAAAAAAACCAAACAACTGTGCAGCTAAACCACTGTTATCAGTCGTCTGTCGCATATTCAACCATAAAAATAGATTTGTTGTGTAATGCTGTGTTTTTTTTTTCATATTACAAGAAGGTATGTTCATGTTAAGACAAAACATTGCAACATTATTTCACTCAACCTTTTTGTTTCAGTTTGTAACAACATAAATAATATATATAGTTTCCTAGATTTAATTATTTTCCACCAAATATTGTGTTAAAACCTTCAGATCTTAGAAAACGCTCAGTGTTCCCTTCCCTTCTGGATAAATGTCCTAACTACAGGAAACGTTCTTCCTTTCCGTCTCCTTCCTACTTTGCATCATAACTAATTTTGTTTTTGTCTTTTTCTCTTTTGTTGCAGAGAACACAATCAGCAGATGAACTATGAATGCTGAACACAATGATCTCCACCCTCCAGCGCCAGACAATGAGAGGTCGTAGGCTGAAGGGGGCGCTGTCCAACCCCCTGTTTGTGTTACTTTTGGCCCTTCAGATCCTGGTGGTGGCTGGGCTGGTCCGAGCTCAGACCTGTCCCTCTGTCTGTTCATGCAGTAACCAGTTTAGCAAAGTCATATGCACCCGTCGCAGTCTACGGGACGTCCCCGATGGCATTTCCACCAACACTCGTTACCTGAATCTCCAGGACAACCTAATCCAGGTCATCAAGGTGGACAGTTTCAAACATCTGCGCCATCTGGAGATCCTACAGCTGAGCAAGAACCACATCCGCAGCATTGAAATCGGTGCATTCAATGGGCTGGCCAGTCTCAACACCTTGGAGCTCTTTGATAATCGGCTGACGACAATCCCCAACGGGGCATTCGAGTACCTGTCCAAGCTGAAGGAATTATGGCTTCGGAACAACCCCATCGAAAGTATACCACCCTATGCCTTCAACCGGGTCCCCTCGCTTCGAAGGCTTGATCTGGGTGAGCTTAAACGTCTCTCCTACATTTCCGATGGAGCTTTCAAAGACTTGAGTAACCTGCGCTACTTAAACCTGGGCATGTGCAACCTCAAGGAGATTCCCAACATCCTGCCTTTGATCAGGCTCGAGGAACTAGAAATGTCCGGCAATCAGCTCTCTGTTGTCAAGCCCAGTTCATTTACGGGGTTAGTGAACCTGCAGAAGCTGTGGATGATGCATGCCCAGATCCAAACTATTGAGAGAAATTCCTTCGATGACCTACAGTCGCTGGTGGAGCTCAACTTGGCTCACAACAACCTCACCTTTCTACCACATGATCTCTTCACACCGTTGCATCGCCTGGAGCGTGTCCACCTCCATCACAACCCTTGGAACTGCAACTGTGATATCTTGTGGCTCAGCTGGTGGCTCAAGGAGACGGTACCGGCTAATACCAGCTGCTGTGCCCGTTGCCATTCCCCTACAGTCTTTAAGGGTCGCTACATTGGCGAATTGGACCACAGCTACTTCCAGTGTGATATTCCTGTCATCGTGGAGCCACCGAGTGACTTGAATGTGACAGAAGGGATGGGCGCAGAGCTTAAATGTCGTACAAGTTCCCTGACATCTATCAGCTGGCTTACACCAAATGGGTCGTTGGTGACACACGGGGCTTATAAGGTGCGCTTGTCTGTTCTCAATGATGGGACCCTGAACTTTACAAGCGTCACAATGCAGGACACCGGGACTTATACCTGTATGGTGAGCAATACAGCAGGCAACATTTCTGCCTCAGCTGTGCTTAACGTCACTTCTGGGGACAACAGTGGAGTGACCTATTTCACAACAGTCACTGTGGAGACCATTGAGACTACACCGGACGAAAGCCAAACGCCACTTCCCCCATTTGGCTGGGTGTCATCCTCAACTACAAAAGGCACTCCTGTTTCAACAAGGACCACAGAGCGGACTTACACCATTCCAGTTCTCGATCCGGATGGAGATGGAACCCTCACTGGCCTAGACGAGGTGATGAAAACAACCAAGATTATCATCGGCTGCTTTGTGGCCATCACGCTTATGGCTGCTGTGTTGCTGGTTATTTTCTACAAGATGAGGAAGCAGCATAACCAGCAGGATCCCGACGGCCCCGCCTCCTCCATGGAGGTCATAACTGTCGAAGAAGAGCTGGCAGGGGTCGCTGCCATGGAGAGACATCTATCGCTGCCCCCGCTGGAGCACTACAACCACTACAACACCTATAAGAGCACTTACCACCACCCTCCTATGCTCAGTACCATACACAGCTCAGCAACACAGGAACCTTTACTGATTCAAGCCTGCTCAAAAGACAATGTACAAGAGACCCAAATCTGATCCTGCTTTTGACAAAATATACAGTATCAGCAGTTTCATACTTGGGAGTACAATGGACCAAAACATCAAGATAAAATAAAAATGACAATAACTTCAACAAAGTTCATGTTGATAACGGTGATAAATTAGCATTTGGAAAAGGGACGACATATGATACTTTAACAAGTGTCTTTACAAAAACAAAGATTATTTATTAAAAAGTATGTCTAGTGGCTAAATGAAGAAAAAACAATTTGTGATAGCTTTTTAGCTCCTTTAATTTCTCTCTCTCTTTCAATCTCTCTCTCCCTCTCTCCCTCTCTCTCTCTCTCTCTCTCTCTCTCTGTGTAATACTGCATAAGGGAAAGAATGGTTCACCAATAGGCAATGAGTCTTATATAATTCTTGTAAAAACTGGCCATACATTGATACATTTTATGATTCTAGCTGATATTTTTTGTATTTCGCAAGGCATTTTTTTGCTGTTTGTTCAGTCTATATTAGTGAGACATACATCATATTTTTGCTGTCACTCAACACAAAATGAGATCTTGTAATGACACCACAGTGTTGCCGGGATGTCTGAAGAGCAAAGCAGCCAAATGAGTAAATGTGCATTACCCCTGAGGCTCCTAAACAATGGCCGCATCCTTCACTTTAATTAAGATCAAGTTCTTGCTCGTACTCCTCCCTCGACCTGTCCTTAACACTCCTCTCTGTATTTTCCTTCGGCTCCTCCTCTTTTTTCCTGCGTCTTCTCAGTCTGCATTCTCTCTGGTTTGTTTTGCCTCTACATCCTTCTTCCACTGTCTTCCTGTGACTTAGCTCAGACACGTTCTTCACCTCTCTCCGCATCTCATTTGTCTCGCTTTATCCATCGGTGTGTGCCGAACAACGGCGGAATATTGTTTAGGAAAATGAAGGGGAGCATAAGGCTGCGGGCGTGTACCCTCCCTGTTAACCTAGTAATGATCTACGTCCACTCAGTGTCGCGTTACCTTGCCATCACCCTAGGGTCACACAATGCTTGGGTGCTGATAGTCCATCTGTTAGTGCAGATAAAGAGGCAAATGAGGCTGCTTTGTAATGTAGTGTGACCCTGTCAGACGAATGCAGACAGGGGTAACATAGTCAGTGAAGCAGTGAGGAACCTGCAACAAAATAAGGAGAGATGGGTTATAGCTCATTAATCTGTATCAGCAGTTCATTTGCGGACTAACAGAGGAAAGCTGATAACAAAACAGCATGAGACTTTTCCCCACTCTGCCTGTGCCCAACATCTAACAGGGCGTGGAGGCCTTTGATATCGAAGCGACCCCCGCTCAGTCTCATTTTTGTCGGAGAAAAACACATACACTTTGATGTTGCATCATTTGTACACCATCAAAACATTGTCTCTCCTGTAGTCGGATTTTTGCTTTTTCATTTAGTCTTTCAAAAAGGAAAGCTTAAGGAAGGGGGAGGTATGGATGAAAAGTAAAGAACCATAGATGAGGCAGCAGTTGGGGAGGGTGGTGGAGAGCAGACCCACAACGGTCATAACAGGTCTTCAAACAGAGATATTGCAGATATGAAAGGAGAGGAGTGAAAAATAGATAAGGAATAAGGAGGCAAAACTAGCCATCACACTGTCGCCATGGAAACAGTGACCTTGTGCAGAAAGTAAGAAGAGGTAGATATGCCTTTCGCTTTGGTCTCAGTGCAACAAGCATATTTTAATTTCCCACTGGCAATTTCACAAATGCATCTGATTATCGAAGAAATTGGCATAATGGAATGTGTATTTGGAGAGAGATATGATGGGATTTGACCAACACATGACATCACCTTTACAACACTGCAGGGTTTAGTGATTTAAAAACAAATACATGGCTGCATGATGTGAGAAATTGAACAATTTAACTGTCTAGCAGTTGTACATGCCTTATTGATTTTCATTTCTGTGAAGACAGCTATCATAGATTATAGAATACATGTAATAAAGCACTGTCATTCACATAATCACATGACTGTAATCAGTCTCTTTTTTTTTTTAAACATCATAAACTTAGGAGGAGACGGGTGGAGCAAAATATATAATGACCAAGTAACTAACACCTCATTTTAGGGTTATTTTTTTTAGATGATCTTAGCCTAAGATGGCTGAGTATAGAACGTAAAGAAGGTTTCTTTACAAATAAAGTCTAATACATGCATTTTGACCTTACAGGTCATGTGTTATAAATCTACCTTCTGCTGAGAGTCGGTCATGTCTGATGAGGTGGAGGTGCAAGAGGGTAAATGAAGCAAGAAAAATTTTGTTATGAATGACACAAACAGTATTGTCTCTGATAAGTGAACCATTCTTTCCCTTTACACTGTTTTCTTTTACAATGCTCAATTCTTTTTCAATGCTTTTGGTGGCTTAATGATTCAATGTTGACGCTGGCTACAGTGAAAAAGGTTTGAGATTATATATATATATATATATATATATATATATGGAGGGTTGCAATGACTATTACTGAGAAACTAAGAATGAATGATGGAATATCTGCTTCTGGTATTTACTTGAGCAAGATTGCTTCATGGAATTCCTTCATAGGAAGATATTTCAGTGCCAGAATGAAATTAAGATGGATGTGCGGAGTGTGGGACTTGAAATACCAGCAGAGTGAGCTTGATTTTTGTGCAAAACCCTAAAGCCAAGGTGATCAAAATTCTTGTGTGTTATTCTGCCAGCTGTCTGTGTATGGGGAGGGTTATACTGTATGTGGAAATATTCTCTCTCATTTTTGGAGAGAATCATCATCAAATGGTTAAATTTCTACAAAAAATATTTTGAAAAACATAATGCAAAAAAATCTTCAGATCATAATTTTACATGTGCTTCAATTGTTAAAAAAACAACAAAAAAAACAACAAAAAGCTAAACAAAAAGAAGACAAAAAAAGACATACAAGAGACTGTGCTTGTAAGGAGTCCAACTAATTTCTCTGAGGATGATGTTCAATTATTGATACCTGAGATTGTAGTTCATACTGTACATGAATACAAATAAAAATTGCATTTTTTCCAATACGTTTGCTGGAATGTATTATTCAGGGATGTTTTTTGCTGTTTTGCCATCTTTGTCCCATTTGCACATGAACACACTCATAGAAATATTCAAACAAAAAAGATTACTAAGCAGCTTACAGAATGCTGAAGTGAGAAGAAAGTGCAGTGCAGAGATGTACTCTAGCTTATTTTATCAGGTCAGAGGAGGAAAGTGGATCTCACTTAGAGAAAGAGGAAGTGATCCTTCGGTATTATATAGAGGAAGTCGGATTCTTTTATTTGAATTACTCCATCTGTCTGACACAATCATTTGATTCATGCAGGCAAATCAGAGATTTTCCTCGTCAATAGCACAATAGGCTATTCCTCCTCCCCATGCTGCCCGGCTGTGATGAACAAAGAACCTAGAAAAATCTTGAAGAGTATTGTCTCATAAATGCATATCCAATACCAGTACCATGCCTTCACTGTCTTCTCAAAGCATACTTAATATTTAATCATTTTGACTGTATCTGCTGGAAACAATCATGATTTGTGTGAAAAATTAAAACAGTTCAGCAAAGAGACTGCTTTTCATTATGCCACCCCCCGCTACCCAAATAGCACAAAATGGCTCAGTCACAATAGCCTTTGGGATTGCTCCATTTCATTCACAAAGTACTTGATGGCTGCCCGGCGAAATGCTGTGAGGCAATTGGTGCAGGCTTTATTCAGACACTTATTGGTATGTATGGTCAGTCTGAAATGCTAGAATGTCCATTCCGACAAAAGGATCATTAATCCATTCCCTAACAGATCCATTTATTCAAGAGGTGACACATGGCTCAGTGAAATGAAGTTGGATCCAATTTGGTTATTCAATTAATTCACAGGCTGTTATAGTATGTACTGTACTGTATGTTGGAAACCGAGGTCAGTTCACAGGCAGCTTATGAATCGGTCGCTTTCCCCTGTAGAGCTTATGGTTTAACACTGAGCTGTGATATGAACATTATATATTTAACTTGCACAGATGTCTTTTTCAGCATTTTTTTTTTTTTACTTCGATTGTTGCTGTCACATCATACCTGCTTTCAGCTCGGTCTCCAGAAAAGGTAAAGGGAAAATATACTCTGACAAGAACACAAAAGTATATGGTGATTTGCATTGTGTGTTTCCAGGGAGATGTATACACTCAGAATTTGCCTGGAGAAAAAAAAAAAAAAACAACACTATTTCAAGATACAAGGCCATTGCTCGAATGCTTTAACCACAGTGTTGATTGTGGTGTTTTTCAACTTTCTCGGAAATAACACGATGGCATAAAGTGCATTCAATTTCCATACTACACATGCAATTACACATCAAGAACATTTTCATCCTGTTGATTTTCAATGGCGTCTCTCTGAAAGAACACTTATGTGTAACTGCTGTGATTCACTTCAGCCACTAGTAGCAAAAGTAGCAAAGAAATTAAACCAGGATTCGATGTCAAAGTTATGATATTGTTACATTAGATACATGGTATTTGTTAACATTGAGTAATGAAGATACAGATTACAATAAACTGAATGCTACCGGCCTCATCCTCCCCTATGGTGGACGAGCGTAATTTGTTTAAGGAACAAGCCAAAGAAATCAAAGACTTTAACCCCCCCACTTTCCAGAATGATGCATATATGACGTATTTCCAGCACTAACAAAGTGATTGGTCTGGCTACGTGATACTCGCCTAAAAGTTTACATGAATCAGATGCAACTTTTTAGACCAAGTTTTGCATTTTTCTTAGTGTACCACCAGCCTCAACAATATCCTCTCCTGTCCTGTAAAGACAAATTAATTTGCGATTATATCCACAGCCTGCAGGTATATCATGTTCTCTCAGACTGGGTTTGTTGCTATGGCGTTTAAAAGTTTCCTCATTTACGACAGTCAGCATCTGAATGTTTTTGAGTCCCGGTCCCTGTGGCACAGACAGTATATGCACTACAGCAAAACAAGTGACAGCTGCAGACAGAGGAACCTGAAGTGGACTTTCTCAGCCGGATAAATTGAGCGTTCAAAGTAATAGCGTTCAGTAAAACCAAAACAAGGGATTGTGTTAAGGAGATTTTGTTGTTATGGGAGAAAACTACAAAAGAATTATATGAGACGGTTTTCAATGACGAGTGGTTAAGCAGATACATAGAAGTTCACTTAGTCCTCATTAAATACCAATGTAATGCTACTGCAACGGTTTATTTAAAGCTGCAGAGCCAGGCATTTTTTTTTTTTTGCATCATTTAGCAAAAATTCCATAATTAACTTTCAGCTTATTGTAATTCAAGTGGTTTGAGACGGCATAAGACTTTTCTATTGTCTGTGTTTTGAGGCTTTAGAAAATTGACCTCAAGATGCAGTTTTTGTCTTATTACAGGTATTTTCAGAAAGGTGGGGGTGGGGGGCGGGGTGTTCAATGTGTGACGGACAGCTGTATTTTCCAATACCTGATCCGACTCAGGTCAGCCGTGATCTAGAACTCTGATTTTTCGTTTCTACTCCACGTCTCGACACGGAGGCTCAAAAATGTGTCTTTGCTTCCCTATAAACAGCTCAGATAGGAATCAAGTCAATTATTCTTATACTTGGCCTATTCCACTGCGAAAATCTAAATCTTAGCAAGTGTGTTTTTCTCATTTCTAGTCAAAATAATGACTAGAAATGAATTAGGCAACAAAAAAAAAAAAATCTGTCAATGGAACAAGTGGAAATTATCTTGGTAAGATTTTGTGAAATAAGATTTTTCAGATCTATTGTCTAAAAATAAGTAAAGTATTAAAGTTACTATTTAGGTGATTGTCTTATTTCAAGTGTGATGAGATATTTGGACTAGAAATGAGAAAAATACACTTAGTAAGACTTTGATTTTTTGCAGCGTGATTTGGATTCATAGGAGAGAACTTCAACAGGAGCGCTGCATTTTCTTTCATTTCATTTTCTTTGGACCTGAACCTGCTGCTGTCAAAACGGAGGAAAAAGGTGGACAACTGTTTGGACAGAGTCACCACTTTCACAGTAGCATGGTCTGGTCATCATATAGTGAAACCATCAGGATGTGTCTAAAGTGTGCGATGTCAGCCTTAATTTAAAGTTTGTGTCAAAAATACTGTATAAAACATGCAGGAATGAATGTCAAGAGCTTAAAAAAACAAACTAAACAAATTAAAATGGCTTTAAATTCAAGCTGCAAGACGTGATTTTGTTCTTTCTTTAATTTTACAGTTTGTGTCAAAAGTACAATAGTCGTTTTTCCATTGGATATATGCGCAAAACTTTACCGATATTTACTAAATGTCGAAAAAACAGAAGTGCGTAATCCATTAAAACACAAATGCGATGATTTGTTAATTTCTTATTGCGAACTGACACAAGAAGTCATTCCATAAACATGGCGAGGAACGTAAATATCATGTTGTTTTACAGATATATTCATTTTTTTTATATATTACCCCTCTATCTCGTACTAAATTAAAAAATGCAGTGGTTTTTCTGATGTTTCTTTTAAAACTCTTCTTCTTCGCTTGTTGTAACATCCGTCAACATCCAGTATTTTTAGTTTGTTTGACTGTAGTTGTGAAAAAAAAGTCTTTCCATTGCAGTTTTGCGTAATATACCAATTTCGCGATGTTTGAAAAACCACCAAAACTTTTAATTGAAAAATGAGAGCTTTGTCAAAATTGTCGTTTTTTTATTAGGTGAATTTTTATGCGTAAGTTATATTTGCGATATTTGAGCGACTAACGACTAGAAAAGGGAAATAGGTAAAAATTGCATATTCGAACCAAAATACTCGCTTTCGTCTTGAACATAGAGTACGGCTACAACAGCTGGATCTGATATATGTGTCTGGCTTTTTTTTTTATTTTTTTAATTACCTAATTGTTACTGTTATGTCATTTTATTATACAAATGCCTAAATGTCCTCCTGCATTTGTGTCCTCTGTATGGTACAAGAGTTTCACAGCTTTACTTAAAAAAAAAATGCAGTGA
>JAPTYQ010000018.1:26115785-26145197 GCA_029814465.1 Ostorhinchus cyanosoma
CTCCTCTCCTCTCCTCTCCTCTCCTCTCCTCTCCTCTCCTCTCCTCTCCTCTCCTCTCCTCTCCTCTCCTCTCCTTAAATGTAGGTTACAGTCTTCTCACTGTGATCAAGGTTGACACCTGCCGTTTGGCGCTATGCTCTTATAGTCTGGCTCTTGTAATGAGCTGAACCATATATGTCGTCACTGGATGTCATTAATTCCAGGTCACTGCCTGGACACTACCTTGATTTTCATTCAAATCTTTGATTCATCCATAAATGTCACTCTGCTACAAAGTGCTGAGGTAGAGAACTAATCTGTGTAGCCCTGCTGTGTCTGCAGCTGCTTATTAGTGTGTGACTATGTGGCTTACTCAGGTTTGCAGAGCTTGCTTACCAAGCTGATTGTCATTTGTTTTCCTCTGTACTATCTGCCTCCAGGAATTAACTTGATGCATGCATGGGAGAAATTGTATTCGTTCCTACAGTGGGGTTAATATGGAGCCTCATTCTACTGTAGAAAATAATTCTGTTTACTTCCCTCTGTTATAGTTTGTTCATATTTTTTTACTCATCTCTGCTCCTCCTTTCCTCTACTGCTCCTTGCCTCCTCCTCCTCCTCCTCCTTCTCCTCACCAACCTCCTTCATCTCTCTCTACCTCTGTACTCTATTCTTTTACCCTGCACTTTCTCCTCTCCCTCTTCTTTCTGAGCCTTCCTCTTCCTCATGTCGTGCAGTCAGGCGTGAAGACACAGTAATGCTTTCTCTGCTTGGGTGGCATAACAGCACATCACTGTGGGGAGTGAAAGCATTAACCCTGCCGTGCCTGCCTGTCTGTGCAGCTCTGTATTTCACATCGCCTCCTGCTACTTTCTCAGCACCAGTCAAATCTCTCTGGCTTATTTGACTGTTACTTATCCTTCTGCCTGCCTGCCTGCCTGCCTGCCTGCCTGTGTGTCCAACAAGTTGTAGGGGTAGTGATAAGTGGGTGTGTTTAGACAGTCGTTCAGCTGATCAGCAGGAGCAGAGGTTGACAGGCGCTAGTTGAAGGTGTGAGCGAGTTGGAGAAGATTTTCTTGACTGAGGTTTGACTATTCTCTCTTAGGATTTATCCTGATTTTCACTTGTGGTTTCTTGTTATGTATTCATCTCTTTTAGCCAAACTCAGTGGCTGCCAAACTGCTTGAAGGAAAGAGTCGGAGGGGGAGTGACTCAGCGGAATTTCACCATTGGACTGGGAGTGGGGGCAAAGAAAAGGCCACTGACGCATCCAATAGGACCACCCATTACGGAGTCTCTCAAGTTCCGTCACAGACACCTATTATCAATGCTTTGCCCCTCTCCAACCAACGGAAACAGCCTGGAGCCAGCAACGTCAACTTTTATCAGACAGCCAAAACAGACGCAAACAACTTCACCACCGTCAACCATAAGGGTCAAGCACCACACCGCTTCTCTGTGCCCTCTGCCGCCCGGAGCCACTCTCACCCATCCAGAGTAAACTTGCAGCGAGTTAGGCGTCACACCGACGGTACACACAGACACCTGCCACAGGTGAGTCACCTGCCAACATATCTGTCTGTATTTGGATAGCTTTTAATTTAATCTTCATAACCTTTCAATGTAACGTCATCTAGTTTTCGTTTTCGTTTGCATTAACCTACCTTTGTTTTTTTTGTTTTCAGTGACTTATTTTAACACAAAACATGTGTCTGGAAATAGGCATAGCAGTTTTGTGTGAAATAATAGATGTTTTTATTTGAGTCACTAAAGGATAACGCTGTCCTCAGGGGTAGAGGGAGGAAACCATGACTCAAAGCTCAAGGAATGAATGAGAAAAAAGACATCGCCCTTGTTGTTGGCCGCTACATGATGAAGTGACTCTCATTAAGAAAACACAGCTCTGAGAAAAGGTCCAGATATGAAACATGTGGGGTTTAAGGAGTGGGGGGGGTGCTGAAACTCTCAAAGGTCTTGAATCAAAAGTCCTGGGACATGAGCCAGAGTTTACCCCAGAGATGAATAGCAGTCTAATAGAGAGAGGAGAGATAACACACTTGGGAAAAGTTTGGTTACTGTCAAATCTTTAAGAGTCATTGTAATGGAAGAGAAATCCTATGACTTTTATATAATCTGTTCATGAAGAGTTAGGTGTTAAGAGGCCTCATTATATTTTTGTGAACCTTAACCCATTTTTAATATCCATTCATTTTAATCAACTGAAAATGATCACTGACTCAATCTCACACTGAAAACTGCCTGTTTGTACTTTTTCAGTGTAGCATGAATCTCTGTTTTTGGCTGCTGTGGCTGCTTTGTGACCTCTATTCATGTGGTGCATGCTGCCTTATTGCCTTATTTTTATTGTCCAGACACTGGCATCATTAAATTTTAGTTCTTTACTCTCCAGGGGTCCATTTACTAATACAGTTGTGACATGTTTGAGCATTAAAAAATGTAGTTCACCCACCTCGCAGGTCTGTGGGCGGGTTTAGATGATCTCAGAAACCCTCTTGATTGAAACATTGTAAGTGAGCAATGATAAATATTCAACCTATTATGACTTTAATCTTAACAAACATATTAACTGCACACCTTCCTATCAGCCTTATTCAGAAAAGTCTAACAAGATAATTCTGCATCAAATCATAGCCAACCAGAGTCTATGCCTGAGTACACAACTAACATAAAAGGCTCTACAAAGTTTAATAATATAACTTGCTGCCAAGTGCCCTGCCCCCTGGGACAATGATTTCCTTTGATTCAGTTGAAGTTTTGGTGCTCTGCCCCGCAATTATACATGTCAGAACATAAAACATGGAGCAGGTTGGAGGAAAAATGGAAGGGATAAGACTGAGAAAAGGGTGTACGGAAACATTTACAGAAAAGAGCTAACGTAGGAACTGGGAAAAGGGGTACAAACTAACTATGTGAGCGGCAAAAAGGCAAAACAGAAGAAATAGGAAGAGGAGGAAAAATGAGAGATAGATTTAGAGAGTGGGAGGCTTTGAGAGCCCCTCAGTGTGTCTGCTTATCTCTCATGCTGATGATGATGAGTCACTGGTGAAGTTCGTTACATAACAGACCCCTCTCTCCCCTGCCTTCAAACTCCTTCCTCTTCACTAAGCAGGTAACACTCACTTTCACATCACTGGGCCAGTAATAGCAGGCGCCAAGTACTTCCCTTTTCAGGGGCATGGAAGGGCTCCGTCCCTAAAGCTGAGGTTTCGCTCCCTACTGACCAAACTAGCATGGGCGCTATTCTTACTGCATCATCTGATCAGCTCTCACCTCTAGCTTTGCTGTTTCACAGAGATATGTGCCCTCCCACCGACTGTGGATGAAATAATGCGTATTGGTGTGAATATCGTCAATGTTATGTAATGTAAGAATAAAATTTAGGATGGAAATGAGCCAAACACAAAATCCTCTTCAGATGTAACACAAGACAGTGGAAAGACATATCATACTTCACTGCTACATCAAGGTATCTGATACCATTCTGTTCTGAATTATCACTGATTATTATTTAATGCTATCTTTGATGTATAGATTGTAAATGCATGCATGAGTACAGGTTGTAATTGTACTCATTTACAAACTGCAGCTTCTTGTATTCTATATCAGAAGCTGCAATTCAGATTTTTGATTTCCTTTAACCTTTATGGGGGATCTCTTTTTCAAGACACGTGAAACAGTCACATAATTACACTTTTACAATAATAAAAGGATTAGCAAACACAGAAAAAACATATACAATTAGATGAAACATTAACAGACCATCAGCCTTGATTTCAGATGCTCTCTTTAAAATCAAAGGGGTCAGTGTTTGTAGATGGAACTCAGACTGAGACTTGTTGCAGGCATCAGGAGCTGAAAACCCAAATGAGTTTTTTCCTAATTCTATCCTTATCTTTGAAATGATTTGGAATATCTCATAACTTCATAATTGCATCAGATTTCTTGATGTACTGTAGATGATAGAAAATCATTTCTTTCCTTAATTTTATTCTGACTGGATGAATTTATAGCTTGATTTAAAGAATATAAAGGATAAAAAAAAGAACAGATAAAACAAGAAATTTGGAAGTGTAACCTTAGCTGTATTATGTTTTTTTCCTTTGCTATACATCCATCCTGTAACAATAAAATTTACAATAGAAATGAGCCAAAGACACTGTCTTTTACAAGAGTTATGTGGGAAAGTGAAAATCCATATCATACATGCTACTGCTTATGTTCCAACATGCAAAGAAAAATGCTACAGTGACAAGGTTACGATACGGTTACACTTCAACCTTCAGGCTTGCTTTTGGAAGCATGCTATTCCTTACCTCCTGACAGAATAAAATTTATGATGGAATTGAGCCAAAAACTGGAATGTGGGAAGAAAACCTCTATCATACCGGTGCATGAAGATCTCTAATATTGTTATAAAAACATATTCACAGTGAATTACATTTAAGGCTTTGAAGCAACTCTTAGAGGCTGAAATAATTGGTTAATTAAGTACTTCTGATATTGAATTCATTCTTTTGATGAATTTTTCAAGTAGAAATATCAAACTTTCTCTTGTTTATGCCTGCCAAATGTGGGTTTCTTTTCAGCCTTTGTGTCTGAACATTTCTGGGTTTGGACTGAACAGGAAGTGTTAGGACATCACCTTAGATATGGGAAATGGCAGAGCCTAGTAGAGCAGATAATATCCAGCAGGTTAATCAGCAATAAAAATAAGCTTTTGTTTCAGCTTCTATTATTATTAAAGCCTTTTTTATAATTGATTTAAACCTTATTATCCACCCATTGTTCATTTATTCCCCTTGGCCAACTTCTGGCCGAAGGGATATTGTAATCGTTTTGTTGTCTGTCCATCTGTTTGTCCATTCAACAACATAATCTCATTATCTGTAGAAGGCAATGAGATATCTACACCAAATTTATACTGTGGATGCATCTTGACATGGAGCAGAAGCCTATTGAAAATAGGTAACCTTGACCTACTTTTTCAAAGTCACATGGCCTTGTGCCTTGTGCTGTTATAATATCGGAGTCCTTTCAAATATAAATATGTATGTAATAAGTTTCACACAAAGACAAATTATAGGGCAGTAACTTTCAGCAGAATCTTACACTATATTTGGTCGAGGGGTTAAAAGTCACATTATGTTTCACATGTGTTCTGTAAATCAGTTGTACTAGGACAATGTGCATTGTTATTATTTTTATTATTATTTCATAGATTTTGGGGGCATAATTAATTCCAATAAATCTCAAATTTTGCCTGACTCAACTTCAAAACACCTGAGTGTCAGGACTTAATTAATCACTCAGCCAAATCCAAAAATATTTACTCTCTTTACATTGCACCTTTCCAGTTCATGCACTTACACAAACTGTGGCAGAGTTAAGCTTTAAAGTTCTTCTATTCTCCCACAGCTTCAATAAAGAAATTGGTTTTTATTAGAAGCTATAAATATGTGATAATGGTCATGGATTTCATTGTATGTTTGTTTTTTGTTTTTTTTGCTGAGGGTGTCTTACAGTGTGAAAGACACTGCACTCTTCAGATAAGTAAAAGACCTGGTTTAATGTCCTTAGAAGTCAATAATCTTAATACATAATACATGTGCAATAATCAATGTACACACAGGATACTATCATCCTCAGCCACTGTTGTGTACATACAGTGCTGATGATGTAACGTGACATGTATATAAAACCTTCTTTTACATAGACTTCTTTCCTAGTCACTATTAATTCACTTAGTCTTTTTAAATTAGCTTATTTCTATTCTTTTTACTTATTTTTATTCTATTTCCTTTTATTAACTTTTACTCTTCTATGGCAGACAACATTTTATTTTACACTGTAACTGGTATGTTTTATCTTGTGCATATGACAATAAATCTCTTGAATCTTGAAAAATCAGACAAAGTGATGAAAATTTATCATTCAAGGGGTTGTAGAAAAAATATAGACATTCAATTTAGACAGATGAGTGACATTAAAATAGAACCAATCAAAATGCCTTAAAATAAAAGCAGACGTTTAATAAGTAACCTGGAATTACACAGTAATGTATTTGTTCCATTTGTACCCCTTGGCCAACTTCTAGCCAAAGAGGTATTGCAATTATTTTTTTGTCTGTCCGTCTGTCTGTCTGTCCATACAACGACATAATCGCATTATCCGAAGAACGCATTGAGATATCTGCACCAAATTTATACTATGGATGCATCTTAGCATGGAGCAGAAGCCTATTGAAAATAGATCACCTTGACTTATTTTTCAAGGTCAAAAGGCCTTGTGCCTTGTGCTGTTATATCTAAGTACTTTCAAATATAAATATGTATGTAATAACTTTTACACAAAGACAATGTAATCTAAATTACAGTAACTTCCAACAGAATCTTGCACCATATTTGGCCAAGAGGTATTAAAAATGCGCCTCACATTATGTTTTAATACGAGTAGAGAAGGTGCTACTTGACTGGCACAGGAAGACAATAATACTTTTAAATGGCTCATTTGTGTAACTGTAGATTCTGATTCTGTAGATTCTGCACAGCCAATGGCCATCTTATCCTCCCCATGTAAATTCAGCCACTGGGCCTGCTGGGTCACAGCACCTGGCTCTTGCGTGACTGGAGCATAATTGAAACAGAGTCTTTGTGTCTGGGAAAAAAAAATACAAACCAGAAATAGAAAAAGACACACAGTTATGAAAAGAACTAAATAATTGAATACATGAGAAAATGTCCTGGTTGAGCTTTTATCTTGCATACACAGTATTTTTAGGGAGATGGCTATAGCGTAGAGAATATATTCTTAATTGCATTAATTTTTCTACTACTTTGACACATTAGTGATGCAGTAAAGGACACTTGTTCCTCCGTTATTCTATATGAGGCAAGAATTGCAGGCTTTCAGGACATATTTTAACTTCATACCATTTCAGTTCTGCTTCACAGCGTTCCCTTAGATAAGTGAATATGTGCTTATATCAATGGCTGCTTCATAATTAAGGCTCCCTTTGTGTGTCTCTAAGTTACAGTTTGAATACTGGTATAAAAGCTGTAAGATACTGGACCTGCTGTATACAGGGAACCCCAGGCGCCCAGGCCAGCGTTAACCCTTCAAGCAGTGGTTGAGTGGTCGTGCTGTAAATAGCAATGAGGATCTGTGGACGTCACTGAATAGATAGGCGGTGGGCAAGTTATTTCTGTCTCTTTGTGAGAATAACAATAAGAAACCATTATGTGAGGGGTGTATGTTTAGTCAAAGAAGAAAAGTGTGTAATGAGGATCTCACTAAAAGCCCTTTACTGTGTCATTAACGGCTGTTTGACACACTTCAGTGACACTCCCTGCTATCTGCCATATAACACATCTGACTCAGTGGCTTTTTTAAAATGATTGATAAACTTGGAGCTAACACAGAACATTTCTAAAACCGGTTGAGTTATTAGTTATTGTTAATCATTTCAATAGCAGTCTTTGATGTAAGAGTAGCAAAGATGCATGAGAGAGAGAGCCAGAGGCAAGATACGGCATGCATAGAAAAAATTACAAAGTATAAATAGCAATAAGCATAGAATACTCACTGCATATAAAATGAGGTTACGCTTCAAAGTTTCTCAGGGAGTTTTTCTTCCTCCTGTAGCTCTGACAGCCGTCAGCGGCACCTTTCCAAGGCACTGCAGGCATATGTTTTCTTTCATTTGTTATTAAAAGTAATTGCACAGTTAAGATACAGTATTATTTCAATCTAAATTACTCTATGTGAAGTCTGTGCATATTTCAAGTTTCGAATCAAACTCAAGCTGCCTTAATGTAGAGAAAGACAGCAGAGGCCAGTTACATATTAAACTGGTCTTGTCTTCAGTTTTTTTTCCTAGTTTAGTCAAATACAAGTTAAATCACTGATGGACATAGCAGAGAAAGATACACTGATCATCGTCTTATCACATTCTCACCAATCAGAGAAGCAGATGTAATGGACAAACATTCCACTCCCTGAGTTGCAGGACTGAACCTTACAGATCCCTCATGTCCTTCATACTGTACAATGCATTAATCCATGGTAGATAGACTGACTACTTCAATAATTCATTAATGTCTTGTTTTCATTTATTTATTTCTTATTCTTTTCTTTCTTTTCTCAATCTGAAGGACAAATGAATTTCACTTAGAGATCAATAAGGTTAATGTGAACAGGAAAAAATGTGACATAATTTCAGGAAAAAAAAGATTTTTTTTCAGAAATGGTTTTTTTTTTGGAAAACAATGTATCATTGTGTTGTAGAGTGGATAGAGATGGTTTGTTAAACAATGGTCAAGTGGACAGAATAAAAAATGAGGTTATTCTTCAAAGGCTTCAGAAATTCTCTGTGATCCATTTTAGCTTTAATAATATTATGGAGTAAGAAATGAGAAGATAAAGCTTTACATTAAATGACATCATTTTTTCACAGATTTTTTTTCCACTGACATTTTTGTATTATTGCTGTACTTTTGCACATAAAATATTTTGCAACTATAAAAATTCTTCATCAAAATGGAGTGAGCTGAGTAATTTAAAGTAATGGGATGATCAGTCTTAATTTACCAAGAATTTAAAGCAAATTAGTCATACTTAAGATAATCAAGAACTTAATAGTTTTGTATGGATAAATGTAGTAATTTATCTCAAGTCTGATTCTTAGATAGAGCTCTGTCTTAGTAAGAGTCTGATCATGAAAGCAGCCCTTGGGTGTGTTACTCATTTACTTGTTACAGATAACAAAGCATCACCTTTTGAATTTCCTATATGACACTTCTGTATGCATACCAATACAGACGGAGAAAAAGATGACCAGTGAGACTCCGCCCACTGTCTCTATGGCTCTGGTGAACCCCCAAATGTCATCTGCCTCTGCAGACAGCAAAAACTCCTCCACACAGCAACTCTCCATCAGTGTGTGAGTCAAAGCCGTGGTTTCAGATTTTAAATATTACATTAGTTATATGATAATGATCAGATGTGGGGAAAAAAATAAAATAAATCATCAACAGATAAAGGGAAAAGTTCATAACTGATGACGGTTGTATAAGGTCATGCAGTAACTGATAACTTCTCTGTGACTTCTCAGGTGTGCTGTCCTATACTCCTACAAGCCCCGACGGCCAGAAGAACTGGAGCTGAGAAAAGGAGAGATGGTGGGGGTGTATGGAAAGTTCAAAGAAGGCTGGCTTCGTGGGTTATCTCTCCGAACGGGCAAAGTGGGCATTCTGCCCAGCAACTACATCACGCCTGTGCTCAGGTGAAAAGCTGTGATCCTTGACCACAGAATGTGGGAGATGAATGTCATCTGAATTCAGACAGCAATTTAGTGTGGGCAGAAATACATGTCATCAAATGCATAATGTAATAATTACTGAAAAAGAAAAGTACAGCTGCTGCATAGCTCAAGTAAACTCTGCACACAGTGTGTTGACCTGTTATAATTATTACACAAACTCCTTATGACAAATCTTTGAGCTACTAGTTATTACTGAACATATATCATGCTAATCATATCATTTGTCTGTATAAAACCGGAAGGATGAAACTGAACCAAATGAAACAGAAATGTCATAATTCATCATTATTTCTACATCATCTTCCACCTTTTCAGATTTCACTGGCACTCCCTTAATATTTCATCATGTACCCTTTTATCTTAAGGTGTTTATCTTCTATTGCTACCTGTAATCATCAGTAATTTCATTGCATGTTTTCTGCAATTCTTTTTTGCAAAGCCTGACAGGCAAATAGAAATGCACTTTTAATTTAAATGGCCCAGTCTTCAAATGGTTCTTTTTCTTCATTGGGTATTCTTTATTTGCATAATTAAACTTTTGTTAAATGTGTAATGTGGTATAGGTAGCTCAGTTTATAATAATAGTTCTATTTGCCTTATTGTAGAACTTCTGCAAGACTCCTGGAGACCAAGGCAGCTAATGTGTCCTCGCACTACAACACAGTAGCTGGAAAGAAACCTGCAGCTGCAAAGAATCCTGCTGTGGTCGTTGCTCTTGATAGAGTAAATGCTGACGGTACAATACACTCAACAGGGCAGGTCCCATCTGTGCCGAATGGAGCACAGCATGCAGTGTCATCCACTGGGGCTGGAAAATTGTCCTTCTGTGGAGGTTCACAAGGTTGGGACACAGTGAGGCGCATCTTTAACCCACATAGAGGTGAGTACCAACAACCAAAACCTTGGTTAAATATGACATGTTAGAAGTTTTACACATACACTATTTTACATGTTTTTAGGCTCAAATCATCTCAGCCATGGATCCAATTTGAATGTTCCATCCAACATACAGCACTTTGCACAAGTTCAGGCATCTGGCTACTCACCTGCTTTGCAGAGGAAGAAAAACAGTAGCATCCTGCACAACACTGGCCGACCACTGGGCTGGATGACTGAGCCAGCAGCACCCTCTGCTGCTGCTTTTCTGAAAGACAAGGACTTTACTTCTTTACATGAGGCAGCATTTCATCAGCTTCACAATGGCCCACAGTCAATTCTAGTGAGACCTGACTCACACAAGAACCACTCAGACAAGGTAGTGTCACACTCAATGTCTGGTGACATTTTTACATGAATAATTTTGTCATTTAGCATGGCTTTGCTAAAATCAAGTGAACTCTATTATGACTGTATTGTATGTGCCTTCATAATAAATATTTTATTTCCTTAGCCTGCGAAGTCAGTGCGATTCCTCACAGATGAAGAGTCCCCTCCTCTAAGACCTCGGACCTCCTCCTGGTCATCAGGAACTCAGGTTCCCTCTAATGGCCGTCCTGGCCCCCCTCCTTTAGAAGTATGGGCCCCATCTCTCACTCTGGGAAGAGATGGACCAGGGATCATTCTTAAAGAAGGAAAAGCTCCTGTCCTCAGGAAAGGCCTAGAAACAGTCACCTCAGATCTTAACTCTAACCCACAAAAAACTTTATTGCCCCAACCCCCGCTCTCAGCTGTGTCAGCGCAGTTTAGCCCCAGCAGGTATAGTTTGTTTTGTTTTTATACATGTTTGCCTTTCAAATTATAAAGACTTTAAAATGTGTGACTGATTAGATTCAGAAAAGAACATTCTCCAGTTTCTCATGCTTTCTTTGTCTTCTCAGGCACAGAGTGACCATGACGCACTTAGCCCAGACAGACTCTGAGCTCAGTCTTCTTCAAGGAGAGCTAGTGCTCGTCCACAGACCTAGACCTGATGGACGTGTCCTTGTTACTCAGGAGAGCAGTGGCCAGACGGGCTTATTCCACAGCAACATTCTTCATGTCCTGGAGAGGCTCAGCTGACTGTTCACAGTTTCTGCAGGAATGTATATTTCCATGTGTTCAAACTGCCAAATGACTTGACTGACCCGCTGAACAACAGGATGCATGTTGAAGTCCAAAGTTTTATACTGCCAAATGACATTCCTAATGAAGTGTTTTTTTGTCCTGTATGCTTTTGGGTGTGTTGAATCTCCAGAAATATATTTTGTGTTCATTATTGTATGTGCATGTTTGTGACACATGTACTAAATTTTGCACAAAAACCCACCTGATGACTGTTCCCTGTTTAATACCCATGTTACATGCATTGGTGAGTGCCTTTGTCAAAACCCACAAAGAAAACTAAGTATATTTAAATATATTTAGAGAATTATACAGTTAAATATATGTACTGCTTTATGTGGTAATAAACTATACCTCCAGAATCTTGATTGGGTTGTGTCTTACTTCAGATGTCTGTTTCGCATGTTAAATTATACAAAATGTGCATTAATGTGTGTCAAATAAAACTGTCTTGTTAATGCAGAATATTTAGCGACACAGAACTATTTTAATGGTACCTTATTTTACTGCAGTGTTTGATACTGTTTCATGCCAGTGTTAACTTGCATTTGACTACTGTTTTAGCAAATGGCTGTTAAAGTTAAAAAGTCTGAAACATACTTAATTCTTCCCTGTACAGTACTGTCAGACCCCTTTACTGATCTCAGTAGAAAAATCTGATTTGTACTAAATGGTATTATCCTCAGTAATTTTAAGTGTTTAAAGTTACATGTATTTTGTAGGCTAATTTTAATTACCTACATCCATTTACATGTAGATGATTACTCCCCAAGACTGCTTATGGAGTAATGTCATGTAACTTCGTGAATTGCATTCTTTCATTTAGTTACTAAATTATGACACATTGTAATGAATGGAAATGAAACGGACTCAGAGCTTTGTGAACAGTTTGAGACACTGTAAATATTTTCTTTGGTTTTTATTCTTTGCTTGTTGGCTTATACTGACACACATATTTATATTCATCTGCCATAAACTAGCAATGGCAAATTGCTCAGTGAAATTAAGATTTCAAATAGTTAAGAAATTCATTATGTCAGTATTGTGTATTATAAGTATAAAATATTAGTCAGACAAGAATTTTGGACCAAGGCTGGAACCCTTCACAGGAATGTCATGCACACAGAGAGGGAAGAATTGGGGACATCACAGTTTCCCTTGGGGCCCCCTAGTTGCTTGTTATCAGGTGTATAAACATGTAGTGGGGTTGTGGAGTTGCTTTTTCTGCTTTTGTTGCCCTGGACTGCACTGAACCACTTACACTAAGAGCTTCTGTAAATGTAAGTCGATACTTTCAGCCTCTACTAATGTCCTAGATGAATAAATAATCTTAACCCAATCATGCCCTATGCATTGCAGCAGTTATTATATCCATCCAGTGAGACCCCACTTCCCATAGTGGGCCTAGCGCATGCGCACATCGCTGAAGACATAGCCGACAACAAGCCATCGGATGTGACCCTTTGATGAAATGGACACTGTGCTGGCAGCTCAATACCTCGGATAAACAGTCTCTAGTCAACAAAGCCTTTATAATATCCCTCTGCTGTTAAACTAAACTATAATCGTGTTTATATCGTCTTAACATGCCGGTAAGTTGGCTGGAATGGTTTATTTTTTTGTTTTGTTTGCAGAGGGGTTCCTCCCTTCCTCCGACCTCCCTGATGTGATGCTAACCGGTTAGCATCGATAGCTTATCCGTTTATGAGATACTATAGCTGTCCAAGCGGTTGAGTTCACCCCCACCAATGTAGCAGTAAACTGAATTACCCTGAGCATGTGAAAACAAATATCTGCTGTGTGTGTGATATTAGACTGGTGAGGTTAGTGTCAGTATTTGTAACGTTAGCTATCGTTTGCTTTGCCTAGCAACTCAGGAAACGGAGGCGGTGAAACGACTAGCGTCATCTCGGTCAACACCAACAAAATTAATTCTTGTGAATAATTGTTAATCAGCTTGTCGTGCAATGCCAATTTACCCGTGACATTTGATAGCTAATTTGTCTGCACGTATTAGCTCCCGGTTGATGACGTTCCACTAACTGTAACTGTCTCATTGGGTTTTCTAGAGTAATAAGCTCGAAAAACCTGACAAACAGGAGGTCAGTGACAATGTGAAGGTGGTGGTGAGATGTCGCCCCCTCAACCAGAAAGAGAAGATGATGGGCCACAAACAGGCTGTCAGTGTGGACGAGATCCGTGGGACCATCACAGTTAACAAACTGGAGACTCCCCAAGAGCCTCCCAAGACCTTCACCTTTGACACAGTGTTTGGGCCAGACAGCAAACAGCTGGACGTGTACAACCTCACAGCCCGCCCCATCGTCGACTCAGTATTAGAGGGATACAATGGTACATGGAATGTCACACAGTCGACCAATCGCTGTTAAATTTTACAACTGTTGAAGACATTTTGTGTTTTCAGAATCCAGAAATTATGGCTGGCAAATATATAGAACTAATCTGATTAATCATACTATTGGCTTGGAAAATCATGGGAAATACTTGCACAAATTCAGATTAGCACATCCTCTTATGAAATACTGTGATTGTGTTGTTTCATTTATTGCATACAAGTGACTTTATTTAAAGTTATTACTTTATAGAAAATAATGCACATTGCCCATATGTGCTGCTTTTTGATATTTTTTTATTGTTGAATGTTTATATTGCATATAATACACCATGTAGCTTTTCTAAAGGAAACTACTTTTAAAGCATGTTCTATCCTGAGTTCACATAGACGGTAAAAAAAAAAATCTATTAAAATTCTTATACATGATACTGAAAACAGCTGAAATTACTTTTTTGGCCATATTGCTCAACCCCATTGTTAAGCATAATCCTCTTTTCATTTTAGCTGTACTGTAGTGGTTGCACATATTCACATTAATACTATGAAAAACAATATATTGTTTTAAAAAAAAAAAAAAAAAAAAAAAGTTAATTTTTGTTTTTTGACTTATTCTCTGCTGTCTATTTCAGGCACAATTTTTGCATATGGTCAAACTGGCACAGGAAAAACATTCACTATGGAAGGTGTGAGAGCAGTGCCAGAACTGAGGGGGATAATCCCAAATTCTTTTGCTCATATTTTTGGTCACATTGCTAAGGCAGAAGGCGACACCAGGTAAGAGAGAAATTAGCCAACAAACAAGAAAAAAAAACAAACAACCTACATGACATCGTATTGAACTACCTTTAGCATTGTTTACAGAATGCATTCTCTGTGGCAGAATTTATACCTGGCAATGCTTATGTAATGCTACAATAATGTTTCACCAAGATTTTGGTTTGATGATGGTCTGAAGTCTGTGGTGTCCAAACCTTGTGTAAAAATTGTAACCCTGAATCACTTTTTCATTTGGGCCTGATGAGTCCTGGCATTCAACCCTTGTCTTTAAGTACATTCAGTTTGTCAGCTGATCTAATTTTTTGGGCATAACTCTGATGAATCTAGATCTGATCTGGTGAAGCAACTCTAGATTATTACACTGCCCCCACAGCCTTGTACTGTAGGCACAAGGCAGGATGGGTAATACTTCATCTGCCACTCTTTTCACTCTGCAACAGGGTTAATCTGGACTCATCAGACAGCATGACCTTTTTCCATTGAAACACAGTCCAATCTTTATTATCTTTGCCAAACTGATGGTTGTTTAAAAAATGAGAAGTTATTCACTGCATCAGTTAGGCTTAAACAACTTGTAGCTGAAACATTTTAATCACAGCTGTAATTATCCAGTGCAAGGGACTTATCTATTTGCTCAGTTAAATCTAGGTGGTGACTTTTTTTTATTACTTTATTGATCATATTTTGTTGTATGAGCTTTGTATGCAGTGTTGCTCTTAAAATGGCTACAGTGTCCCAGCTCTTTTAAACTTTTAAGGCAAGCCATAGTATTTTTTAATACAGTATTTTGCTTTATTTACACACTTAAATTTCCTACTTAAACCTCTTGTAACCATAGAGAACCTCACTTCCCACTACATAAATTCTGCACTTCCTAACATTGTATGTATATGTTATAATTTAGGTTTTTGGTTCGTGTTTCATACCTTGAGATTTACAATGAAGAAGTGCGGGACTTGTTGGGCAAGGACCAGATGCAAAGGCTTGAGGTAAAGTGACTTGTAAATATGTCATTTATCATTTTTATCATTATTAAAATGTAGAGGTAAGTGACTAAATGAAGTCCATATTGGAAGGTGTGCCATAATGGGCATTACAGTCATTTGACAACCCATAGAGATTAAAAGATTTACATGTTTTAACTACTTGTGATTTACAGCAGTTTCTCAGATAAAGTCTTGTTTTTTTCTCCCTGATAGGTGAAAGAAAGACCAGATGTTGGTGTATATATTAAAGATCTTTCTGGATATGTTGTGAATAATGCTGATGACATGGACAGGATAATGACCCTAGGCCACAAAAACCGTAAGCCAAAATAGATCATCACATAAATTTAAACTTTTTGCTTAAATTCTCATCTCTGGTAGATAAAAAACACACACATGGAAATCAAGAGCCATCTTGCTTACCAGGTATTGATTGAGTAAAACACACATATCTATTAAAGAGACACGATTATGCAGGTATTTCCATGATAATTAATAAAAGAATGTGGTTTTCAAATGTGCAAGACTTACCACTGTTAGTTTTGTACCATGTACAATGTTCTGTAAATTGTAAGGATGTAAACCAAAATATCCAAACTTGTTTGCTCACTCTAAATACAGCTATTAACTGAAATCAACTTTGCCTATTAAGCGGTTAACTTGTTTGCAAGAAGACTGTGCACATTATTACTGAACTTAGAAATAAATTACAATGTGCAAAGATAATCATTTAATAAAAATACTGATAGTATGGTGAATGTTGTTTTGTTAAATTTCATGTGTTTCTCTTTAGGGTCTGTTGGTGCCACCAATATGAATGAACATAGCTCCCGCTCTCACGCAATCTTCACCATTACAATTGAGTGCAGTGAGAAAGGTGTTGATGGAAATCAGCATGTGCGAATGGGAAAGCTTCATCTGGTTGATCTTGCTGTGAGTGTCGACAGTTTCAGAGAAAATAGGCTACCATTAATCAATTCTAACCCATCTAATCACCAATGTATGCACTCCCCCTCATCTTGCAGGGTTCAGAGAGACAGGGTAAGACTGGAGCCACAGGCCAGAGGTTAAAGGAAGCCACCAAAATAAATCTCTCTCTATCCACACTTGGTAATGTCATCTCTGCTCTGGTGGATGGCAAGAGCACACATGTGCCCTACAGGAACTCCAAACTAACTCGCCTGCTGCAGGATTCACTTGGAGGCAACTCCAAGACCATGATGGTAATGTGAAAGTCTACACTTTCACACCTGTCACACTCACACTTTGCTCTTCAAACTGGATTTGTGTCTTTTTCATAGTGTGTTGTTGAAATAGTTGTCTGACCTATAAATGTGCATAAACCACTCTGACTCTACTATGTTTCCACCTCAGTTTTAAATGACCTACTTCTCCTCACCAGTGTGCAAATATAGGCCCTGCAGACTACAACTATGATGAGACCATCAGCACCCTTCGCTATGCCAATAGGGCTAAAAATATCAAGAACAAAGCCAGGATCAATGAGGACCCAAAGGATGCTCTGCTTCGCCAGTTTCAGAAAGAGATCGAGGAGCTGAAGAAGAAACTAGAGGAGGGTAATGAACATTTCATCTTCTTCACACGTGAAAAACTGCACAAACATGCAGTTTGAGTAATTGTTATACTATGTGTTGTGATGTGTGATTCTAGGTGAGGAGATCTCTGGCTCAGAGGGCAGTGGATCAGAAGAGATGGATGAGGGTGATGATGAAGGAGGGGAAGCAGGAGAAAGCCGTAGGAGAAGAAGAGGTAACATTTACCAGTTAATGCACACATCAGTTTAAGTAACTATTAACAGAAATAAAAAAAATCTGTTATTGTGATCTTTATAAACCTCTGAAGTGTACATCTCTATGAGATACTTTAATACACTGTTTGATTTAATGGCTGAATGGATAATCATTTAATTGCTGTATATTTAGTCTCATGAGTAACGTGTCAGCCCCAAAGATAACTATCAAGCTGATGGTGCTATTAAAGTTAAGTGCTGGACGTTACTCCTTGAACCTAAATGTAACCTAGGACTTTCCCTTATATTCTCACCTGTAACTTCCAACTAAATTAGTACTGATGCAGAGATGTTCAGTTCTGAAAATATGATGCAATATTCTGACTAATGTTTCTGTGAGGTTATGTTTCAGGGTGGTACTTGAATTGGTGTTTCTCTGCATTTTCCAGGTTTCTTCATTATTATTATTATTATTATTATTATTATTATTATTATTATTATTATTATTATTTCCTGTGCTTTAGTATTAGGTTATTCTGAGTTAGTAATTCCCAGATCGGGCGGCTTCTGTGAGTATAGTGATGTGTGCTTGTGTGCATCTACAGCTGCTGTCTTAAATTTTACATGCGTAAAGCACCTACACATTGCTTCTTATACCAACACTTCCCGTGGCTTTTCTGTTTTACTTGTGGGTATGGTGCTTCCTTTGCTTCTCTTCCAGACAGTAGCAGCAGCAGCAGCAATAGCTCAGACTTTACCCGCTCCTCTGTAGTACCATTGCTCACTGAGGATAAACCTCAGACTAGTGAGTTGGAGCAGCTATTTGCTCAACCTACCCACTAACTTCAGCCTTTTTCACACATGGAACCCAAAAATGCCAGTTTATTTTTCTATTTATTTATTTTTTATGCTGATTTAGAGTGAAGCGAATTTTAGTTCAAAATTAAAATGAAATCTTCTCTGTAAGATTTGTGTGCTTTTCATTCTTAATCAGTAGATGAAAAGAGTGATGAAAACATTGCTAGAGGATATGAGTTACAGGTTGTCAGTTTCATGTGCAACTATATGATAAGAAAGTATTTGTTGCTGTAGGTAAAGTTTCATTGTGGTTGTCTGAAACTAACACCTCAAGTGATGGTTAACACACCAGTTAGCGCTGACTTTGAGAAAAATGTAAAGATCAGTTTGATCAGAAATTAGATTCACAATGAATTCTAATATCTACACAGTATTTCAGCTCACAGCTTAAATATATGTAAAATTGGATAAAGTTTTAAAGCTTTTTAAAACTTTCTCTCCCTCTCAGTTCCTAGATTGCCAACTGAAAGTTAAATATTAACAGTGACATATCCAGTGTATTTAATTATGGGTTTATTTGGTTTCATTCTTTGTGTGCACCTAGGTGATTTTTCTTGGGGGGGGGGGGGATTTCCTATTTCTTTTGACACTTAAGCAATTTGAGATATTTGTAGAATTTCCTTTTTGAAGTAATCTACATAACAATTTGTAAAAAAGGATATAGAAAATCTGTCTTTCTTCGACCCTTTGCACTAGCTGAGAATGCTGTTTGGAAAAAAATAGATAACATATGCGTCATGACAGTGTAGACCTGCAGAAAGAGAAGAGAAACCAGTAACAAGCACAACAGTGCTTTAGTTTTTAGGACCAAATATAAAAAGCTTATTCATTATGCAAGTACTTTATGTTTTATAACTGGATATTTTTGTAAACATTTATATTTCTGAAACAAAGCAGCTTCATCTGAGTAGGAAAAGTGCCAAATCCCATCAGTGCATGTGTGAAAGGGGCTTTTTGTTTTCCCTCTGACACTCCCGTAGCTTCTATCCCTCACTGTCACTGACCACTCTCTTGTATTTTCCCAAACATAAGGATTTACATGAAAATAATTTCAGTGTTTTCTGACTTGTAAAGGTTGACAAGGATGTTCTATGACAGATGCTGTTTAACATACAGTGCATCAAAAATGAATAAAACTGTTGAACCATGGATATCATCAGAGATTCATAGTTTCGTAGAGTTACTTTGCATGTTGTAAAAAGTAAAAGACCTGACACCTGATCTGAGTTTGACACTGCTGAATGTTTCAGCTTCTACACCTCTAACTGGCTTCATCATGTAATCTGTTAGCCTTTCATCAACATGATTCATTTTGTCACCTGTGTTTTGGTTCCTCATTTGTACTCACTGAATTTTTTTCCTCATGGCTTTCTGTCATTATACCTTAAACTTTGTTTGTTTGATCTTCATCTCTCCCTCTCCTTGGCTCTCCTCTACATGGCGTTGAAGTCTATAGTGTCATAAGCCGTTGAGGATCATTCTGTAATGTGTTACTGTTTGTCTCTCTCTCTCTCTCTCTCTCTCTCTCTCCCTCTCTCACTCTCTCCTCGTGGTCAAATGCTGCCTGTCTGAAATGCTATACACCTCTTTATTGAAGAAGAAAGAGGTTGGTGTAAGAATCTGTCATGTAGCAATGTTGCGACTTGCATAAATTATCCGGATGGTCGCTGCGTGTTTTAGCTAATGCACTTCTAACTCTCACTAACAGGGTAACAAACAGGTGTCACTATAAGTACTTTTTCTTTGCCTCATCACTGCATTTATTAGGAGAATCATACACTTATTTTTTCAAATTTGTGCTTACACTAACAAAAATTATTTAATACTGTGCACTATCAAGTAAAAACCTTGTGTGGAAGACTCCATTTTCACTCACAGTTAATAATGGCATTCTTCTAATGGAAGCTAAAACTATATAAATATAAGGCATTTGTCCAGGAAACAAGTGTGTAAAACAGCACAGGTTAAATAATACTAAGGCTGATGTAAAAATGCATTAGTCTGCAGTGTATTTCACTCACTTTTAATAGTCTTTACTTACACAATTGTTTGGATAAGCTATGTAGATGAAGACAACCTGTTACTTAAGACTCTGTTTGATACCCTTTTTTTCTTTAAAGGGAAGAAGAAGGTTTCCCCAGATAAGATGGTGGAGATGCAGGCAAAGATTGAAGAAGAAAGAAAGGCCCTGGAGGCTAAGCTTGACATGGAGGAGGAAGAGAGGAACAAGGCAAGAGCAGAGCTGGAGAAGAGGGAAAAAGATCTGCTCAAAGCCCAGTGAGTTCAAAAAAAAGGAGTAAAACAAAAGGTTTGATTTCTGTCAACATGTCCTAAGTGTCTCATGTTTATCTACTTAGGCAGGAGCATCACCTTCTGCTGGAGAAACTGTCAGCCTTAGAGAAGAAGGTGATTGTGGGTGGCGTAGACCTTTTGGCCAAAGCAGAGGAGCAGGAGAAGCTCCTGCAGGAGTCCAATAGTGAGCTGGAGGAACGGCGCAGAAGGGCAGAGCAGCTGCGGAAGGAGCTGGAGGAGAAAGAGGTAAGAATAGGACTGTTCATCTAGTTTAATCTACACACAACACTCAGAAAAATTCCACTACCAAGTGTTGCATTAAGCAAATAGTCATTCAGGTAAGTGGCACTAAAAGCATCAGTTGCATCACACATGTATAAAACCCCATTGCCAAAATAGTTCAGATGCTGTGTAAAATGTAAATAAAAACGCATTTTTGGATCATGTGCTCGTATGACTTCTTTGTGTAACGGCACAGCAAAATGTGAGAGCCTATACAGTAATTTCCATTACTGAATCATTACTGGGTTTACTGTAGAGCTGCCTGAGGGCCCAAAGGTCACAGGTATTCAAGATATTTATACTTGTCTCTTTCACACAGAGATTTCTCCATATTCTGTGAGTCTTTTGATCATATTAACTACTGTAGCTGATGATTCAGTGTCTTTTCATTTAATGGAACATTATTCTAAGATCATTTCAAAATTTTTGGACATAATTTTTCATAGATTGGTGAACCTCTGCTCATCTTTACTTCTGACAGACTCTTCCACTCTACACGCTGTTTTTACACACAGTCATGTTTTTTACTGACCTGTGGCCAGTTAACCTAGTGAGCTATAAAATGTTACTCTGGCTGCTTATTTTCAGTATCACTTACTTTTCCAGTTTTATGTTGCCCCCATCCCATTTCCTCATTTTTTTTTGTTGTCAGTGCAAGTCTAGTTAACACTCAAAATGAATTCCTGGGTAGGTAGGGTATCACTGAGCAGGAGGGGCAAAGTGTTGAGTGAGCGGGTGGCAGTATTATCAAGCTACACTTACTTTTTCACTTGTTTTTTCTTAAAATGGTTACATGGTTTTCCCTTTAAATATCTGATCTTGTATATGTTCTGTTGTGAATAAAATATGGGTTTATCAGATTTGCTAATCATTGCCTTCTGTTTTGTTGTTACAAAAAGTTGTTGCAACTTTTTTTTGAATATGATTACTACTCATTCTACAGTTCTGTAATTTTTGTTTGCTAAGATTCAATGAAAAAACTAAATAAATGATGTAAGACTTCATTGTTTCCACTAATACTATCCAATTGGTACCATTTTAGTCATGAGTGACATGAGTGTTCCTTTCAGCTGTACTGTGATGTTGCTAATGGGTTGCGGTGCATCATTTTATATGTGATAGGGATCTCGGTTTTAATCTGTTGTTTTTACACTGAAATGGCTCTGTCATTGTGGTTGGAAAAATGGTAAGATTGTAATGCTTACTTTTACTCATATCTGTTGTGTGGTTTATACTTATATAAACATGGATTATTCAGATGAAACCAAATAAGAACCACCATCCTCAGAATAATGTAAAAGTCAGATTTGAAAGTTAATTTATATAGAGCTATATAAAATATATTTGTCCTCTTCCCCTTATGTATACAGTTACTTCCACTGCCTGCTTTTTTACTTAATGTAATGAAGGAATTAACTTGTAATAATTGATTTGTCTCATTCCTTCAACAGCAAGAACGTTTGGACATTGAGGAAAAGTACACAAGCCTGCAGGAGGAAGCTCAAGGGAAAACAAAGAAGCTCAAGAAAGTGTGGACCATGCTGATGGCTGCCAAATCTGAGGTGTTGCACCACACATACAAGTGTAATACTGGGGACAGCAGGGTGGTAGAGCTTATAGAGACAATGATTCAATGGGATAATTTACCTCAAGGCTAATCCAGGGGACAATCAATAGCTGCTGTTTCTTCATTTTTGATTAACCTCTGAAATAACTGTTTTGTTGTTAGATGGCAGATTTGCAGCAAGAGCATCACAGAGAGATAGAGGGACTGCTGGAGAACATTCGCCAGCTGAGCCGAGAACTGCGGCTCCAGATGCTCATCATAGACAACTTTATTCCTCAGGAATACCAGGTGTGTGGTCCAGTACCTGTGATTCATGTGGTTCACTTACATTTGGGCAGAAACTGGAGAGGCATATAACCCCCCTTCCCCCCCCTTTTTTTTTTTTTTTAACTTTAGTTGAACGTTTTGCACAGTTTAGTTGCTATTGTGTGCATTCATAATGCAACAGAAACTTATGGCTAAAAAGCAACTAATAGTTTGTCCAGTAATAAACAGCCTAAATTGATATGTCATAAATATCCTCTAGGAATATACAGTGCCACGAAAAACTATTTGCCCCCTTCCTGATTTCTGTTTTTTTTTTTTTTTTTTACATATCTATCATACACAAAGGTTTCAAATCATCAAACCAATTTTAATATCACTCAGAAACAACCCAAGGAAATATCAAATGCACTTTCTAAATGATGATTTTATTTACCAAGGGGGAACAATTACAAACCTATCTGGCTCTGTGTGAAAAAGTGATGCCCCCCCCCCGTGTTAAATCAAAAAATAACTGTGACTAACCACAAATTTGGGAAAGATGAGTTCAATTTCACAAGCCATACGCAAACCTGTCTCTGAGTGATATTAAAATTGCTTTGATGATTTCAAACCTTTGTGTGTGATATGCAAAAAAAACCAAACAGAAATCAGGAAGGGGGCAAATAGTTTTTCATGATAGTGTATGCTTGGTTTGATACTAGATGCCTACATAAAGAACTGGCTTATAGGAGCTTTGATTGGCTGATAATGTCTGCACTGATTAATTTTTGTAGGAGATGATAGAAAATTATGTGCACTGGAATGAAGACATTGGAGAATGGCAACTGGTGAGTTTACTTAACATCACTTATACTCACACCACAAGTCCAGCGATACCAGTTTGGTTTGTTAAATTGGGCACATTTTAAAGATAGTGAAGGTTTCATGTTTTTTGGTAACACGTTATCTTTCAGAAATGTGTGGCATACACTGGCAACAACATGAGAAAACAGACTCCTGCACCAGACAAAAAAGAAAAAGATGTGAGTTCTTTGTATATTTTGTGTTAACTTGAAGAGTGTTTACATGCATTGAATGCTTTTACTTTGCGGCTGTTGTCTCTGCCTCCTGTAGCCATTTGAGGTGGATCTGTCCCATGTGTATCTGGCCTACACAGAGGAGAGCATGCGGCAGTCGTTGATGAAACTCGAGAGGCCTAGAACCTCAAAGAGTAGCAAGAGTGGACGTCCCAAAACTGGACGAAGGTAATCAAGTCACTCCACTCCAGGGGCTGAAATTGCTTGGATATGATCAAGATGCATTTAATGACTAGCTGATTGATTGGCAGTTTTTGATTCATGCTCATTCACTATGCAGTAAATACAAAAAGAGCTGTTCGTGTCAGTGCAGTGTCTTCTAAAACATGAATATTTAGTGTTAGTCTGCAGTACAACTATACTGGTTCTGATCCAGGTCTGTCTGACAAACAGAAAACTATGTCCGTCTGTGTAAGTATAGGACTTTTTAGCACGTACAAAGCTGCATTACATTGAAAGCATGTTAATGTTACACAATATTTCAGTTAAAGTGTTTTTAGTCAGAGTTTAGTCTGGAATAAACATGTGGCTTGGGGTTTCCTGTTAGTAATATCTTGTCCCCAAGAAATCAGACATGATGTCTGGCTGCTACTTGGGTGCGTCTATGAAACTGGGACCATTTTGGTACCTGGCACTTTGTCAGCTTTTTTTTAGACCCATTAATAAATGAGAAATTTAGACATATTTCCCCCCAGGATGTAGCTAACGATGACCTCAGATAAATGCAAAAAATTATACTCTTGCTTTGAGCCATCCCAAAATTAATGAATTTTTAATAACATAAAAATAGGACACCAATTGGGACAGGAAAAGGTACCTAGGTGTCAGTCCATTAGATCTGGAAAACATCATTTGAAATGGCCTTATATACCCCTATCAATAAAGACAGTGTTAAATTTGTCTATCCTAGTGGTTTTTCTAATCCAGATATGCGGGTTGTTCATGAATCTGCAGTCTCCTTCCAGGTTGTGTGTGTAACTCATTGTGTCCACTTGCGTTATTTGCAGAACCTGCCCATTTTAAACACAAATAAATTGCGAGTGATTTTGCAACAGCCACCATTTTTGTGAAACACTCCACCTTGCATAATTGGTTCAATTCCCAAAATGTACCTGTGAGAGAATAAAAATATATTGGAAAATATAGTAGCGTGTAATTTTCATGTGATTTTTACTGTGTTACATGCAGATTTTAGTATAAAAGTAATATAAAAATGTGCTTTATCTGAAAAATAGTTTCTCTTTTATCTCAGTAAATATTTATTTTTAAAATAGACTCAAAGTACTTCCAAACTTGCTACATAACGTTAATCTACATCTGGTTTAAATTTTTAGCCCCTCTGTTCTGTTTTTAGGACCAGTTTCATAGAAGCACCCATTTATAATTTACACCTTTAAAAAAGAAAAAGTCTGATGCCTTATCCAGTCTGACAAAAACCACTTAAAATACCAATTGGAATCATTTTTGAGTCATGGAGACCTGATTCTTTTATACTCATAACCCACTGCTGTTTTTATATTTATTTTCTACTTTATTTTCTCAGGAATATTAACTGTTGGTTATTTTACACTTACAGGCTGAAAGAGTGTTTCATTTTTTCTGTACTAATAATTGGCTTATATATAGACTGTTGATGTGCAGTTTAAGCATGATCATATCTGCCTTAATAATGATATGCTGTTATTCTGAGAATTGAAAAGGCAGAAAGCTTCCTGAAGTTGTTGATAACAATTATCATGTCTCCATCTCCACACAGGAAAAGAGCAGCAAAACCTGATGCTGTAATCGAATCCCTTCTGCAGTGAAGACATTTCAACCTTCATCTTAGTCAAGTCGTCCAGTCTGGAGAATTTACTGTCGAACATTATTTAAAAGATTATCTGAATACACTGTATAGTTGACAATGTTTTAAATGTGAAGGTAAGGTTTGCTTGGGGACGTCCCATGGTTTGCGTAAGCTCTCTTGGACAAGAGGATCTATTATCTGTACGATACTGTAATACTTATGTGAGGATGTCTCAAATGCACCACTAACATTCAGGAGATAATTTGCCATGAACCAAATTCACCTGCAACATCCAGAAAAAGAAAATTGGTTAGCATATTAAAAAACAGAAGTGGAAATGAATTTGAGAAGAGATTAAGTCTGTATAAATTTGTTTATGTCACAAACCAGTGGTTCATGATATACACCACAACAATCAAGTCTTAGGATCTAATATATGTGACTGAAAAGTGCGCTTTATTCTTTTTCCATATAGGTCAGATGCATAGGGCCATGCATGCCAGACAGCTCCTATTTTAGTGCCATTTGCTAATCTAAACAAATCATCTTTTTATTTTTTAAATGTCAGAGCACTCTGTGATGTACTGAAATACACAATACATACTTTATGCCTTAGTATAATGCACTAGTATGAGATTTTTGTGGCGCTAATTTAACTTTATGTTCAGTAGTTGACATAAGCTGACTTTTCTTTTGTATCAAAATGTATGTCAAATGTTTACATACACCAAGCAATGGATATTTTATTTATTAAATTATTTTAATGTTTTATCCCACACTGTTTCATTATTAAATTTGTGTTATTGCAAACAATATGTAGCCAGTTATCCTTTGATCAATTGTTTGGTCTATAAAATGCCAGAAAACAATGAAATCATGTTTCCTAAAACCCCAGATGATATCCTTAAATGTGTTGTTTGTTCTTGTTTCGCTGGGATCAAAGAATTTTTATTTCTCTACTGAAAAACTACTTTTTACCCTCTGCCTTCTTGCAGGGTATTGTCATCAGTTCATCTGTATGTGCAAAAACTTTGGCGTGGACTGAAGGCCAAGGGTTTTCAAGTGTGGGCATGTTATGTTTTACTACAGCCACTAAAGGCAATTATTGATTTTCTGAAACATTACAAATTCATTTAAGAGTCAACAACTTGAATCACTGGGGTGTTCTGTCTGTTTAGAATTGGAGTGTCAGTAAATTCTAGTCCAGTTCTTAAGAGTTTAACAGTTGACGTTGGCTTCAATGATAAAGTAGAATCGTTGAAATCTAACCTATGAATCCCACAATTGAGAAAAACCTGTTGGAGTCATTAAATTCAGTACAATTATCAACGTTCTGGAACTGTAAAGGACTTAAATGGTGACAATAGCTCGATCTTTTTGTTGCAATTCATAAAAAAACTACATATTAGCTATGGTTTCTAAGTTTATGAAGTGAATATGGAAATAACTTCCAGTTTAAGAATGACAAATGTTTCTCTTGAATTCTCTTTGAATAATTAACACCTCTTTTGTTCATCTTAAAGGAAATGAAAGGGCCTTGAGAACTCATGGAAAACTTTTGAAAGTTTGTAAAAGTGTGTGGGAACCCTGCAAATCATGCACAAAATACTGTGAAAAATGGAAACTAACAACCAACCACTGTCACATAATTTATTGATATATAAATACACAGAATAGAAAAATAACATTTGTTGTAATAAAAAAAAATAAATAGTCACAGTTTACGATGAAGGGTTACATTCGCAATGTGATGACTGTCTGTGCTCTGCACAACCTCTGATTTCCTCCAGCAGGTCTTTGATGAGATATGTTGAATCTCCATCCTCTTTACACTTAGTTTCACTCGTCTGAAAGAAATTCATCAAGATATTAGTCCTACATTGACATGTACAATGCTGAACAATTATGCTGAGCATGATTGAACTTAGAGAATATATTTAATGTTAGAGTCGCAAGTGGCTTTTTGAATTAAATCAGTAATTGCAGTACAGTAAATTTGTCTTTACCTCATTTAGATACATTGCAATTGTATTGCGGAGTCTCATGATCCCAGGTACTTCTGAGTTGTTAACATGCCTTAAGGACTTCCAAGCCAAGCAGAAGAAACCACACTGTAAATAAAAGGCACAAGTTACATTCAACATCTGCTTTATCAGGAAAAAAAAAGAAAAACCCATTAATTTGCATAATTATGTTTTATACATACCGCACATTCTTGATTACTATGTGATGGTATTGGCACACTTATGTTTTTTAACTAAAATGAAAAGGAAAAAAATGTCAGTGTATTACAGATAAACACTTGCAGACAAATTAACATGTCGGTTCACAGTTCTCTTACTGTGTGACTGGTAATTTTCTTTATGTCGAGAAGTATCTCCTTCAGCTGACTTTCACATGGAAGCGGCGCTGTGTGGATCATCGCAACCAGCAGCATCACCATCAGCAGAACACAGTGGAAGTTCTTCATGTCTTTGGAGGAGAGCAGCAGCAGCACTGTCAGGTTGAGAAGAAAAGTTCACATCCTCCAACATCAAGCAGTTGCTACTTATAGTGTCATTACCAACAGACCACAGAACAGACACGTCATGGGGGAAGGCCGATACATATCTGTCTTTGTATCAAATGTTCCACTATGTGCTGTTTTAATTGTCAGCATATTAGAGAGCAGTTACCTGAAATTTTTTCACCAAGAGTTGGTTATATGAAGAACTTACAGCCATAAAGGAAATGGACCTGAGAAGCTCATGAGATCTACCATCTTCAAATAAAATGTGACTATGATGCAAACCCTTCTCGCCCTAAGAATGTTGAAAAGGGATGAGCAGCAAAGAATTAGTCATTGTAAATTAATTGAAATGACTATTTATTAATGATAGTATTATCACTTCTGCTTTCCTTTCTATGACATGTCAAAACTTCACCTTTGTGTGGGCACATGGGAAATATTCTGACTCAAACTTTATCCTACACATCGGAGGAAAATATGACTTGTAGGGAATATTATTGTTATCTTCAGTTTTTGCAGACCCTTTAATTGGCTGTTTTAGGTATAGACATGTATCTTTGAAATCACACTTAATACCAAGTTTAATGAAAAATACAAGCAAACTGTGAATCAAATACAAAGTCAAAATCTTGTTCTTTAAAAAAAAAAAAAAGCACAAAGCTTCTCAAATTTTAATGTTAACAAATGGAATATGTACAAAGACTGGTAGCAGTAAACATGCCCAGAATAAGATTTTTTTTAAAAAGAATTGATTTTGTTGTATGAAAATGGAAAAGTCAGCAACTTGAAAACCTCAGATTGAAAACAGCATATAATGACTGTGACAAAAACAAACATATGCTTACCTTTTTTTGCGCTTGTGCACCAACTGACTACACTTGGAGAAACAGAGGTGGAAGAATGTCACATGTGCAAACAAAAACAAGTCTTAATTTATTAGTCTCAAGCAAGGGCTCTGTGGTGAAAATGTAAAAAAAGACAAGTCAAGCCTGTGCCAAAATCAAAGCAAGACAAGCCAAGTCTCTGTTCAGGTCAAGGAATTTCTGATCAATTTTCTTACGTGAAAAGTTGAGCCATTGATGGTCTTCCAAATGAATGATAGTGATGATTGGAGTTCCAGTAGTTCACTGACATGTTTCATTCCTCTGTTTCTTATTCCATTTGGATGCTGTTTTACCATAATTTACACATATTGCATTAGAAATCACCAATTCATAAAACAATATGACGAGTCATCTGCTACAAGTTAAAAAAGTGTTTTTCTGCCTTGGGATCGGGACACTATGCGAGGTCACCTGAAATTTGTAGTAATTCATAAAAAAGAAAAAAAAATACTAATAAAAAATATGGTGAATTGAGAGAAACAAACACAATTAGGTTCTTAAAAGACATGACAAACTGTGAAGCTGAAACTGAAGCACTGTGGTACTGTTTATTTGTCAAATATTCATTGTGGTTGGTTTCAAATAGTGCAGCTCTTTCATAATTCATAGTTTGAGTTATTGTTTGTTCAGTATTAATTGTCAGCCTTGTAAATACAAGCTGGA
>JAPTYQ010000018.1:26290407-26300725 GCA_029814465.1 Ostorhinchus cyanosoma
CCCAATTAATATAATGACCTAAGTCATTTTTTTGACTAAAACAAGTTTTTGGCTTAAATCATCTCTTGATAACGTTGCCATCTCTGGTAAAATTCTTGAATCTGTAGCTAAAAGGATCATGTTCTTTATACCCTATAGGATAACGGTCTATGTCCAGATGGTGACTTAGATCATTTTATTTCTAGCCTAACCTTTAACTCCTGCCAATCAAAGAGAGGAAGTTCCAGGACCTTCAGTCCATGAAACATGTGATGCCCGTCCAGTGTCATCACTTCCTTGACAATTTCCCAAATAGTTCAGCAAATCAAGATGACCGAGAATGAAGACTGAGGGCATAGACTGAATAGAACTGGGATAGGAACAAAAACCCAGCAAAGAAGGGCGGGACAAGTGAGGACAGAGACACGCCCACTCAGCGTCTGATTGACCTGACATTTGTTCAATTTAGGTTGGACTTATTTACATTTTGAGTTTGCTTTATGGAATTAAAGGACAGTTAATGGTCAAGTTTCAAGAAGTTGTCAAAACTGGATTTTGGAAATGGGTTAAGTTCAATAAAAAACTCAGCAAAGACGACCTGGAGAAGTGAGGAAAGGGACCGCCTCCTGATCTGTTTGATTTACCTGAGGTTCGTTTAATTTAACTCAAGGTCATTTCAGTTTTGAGTTTGCACGATGGAATGAAAGAGCAGTTTAAGCCAAGTTTAAAGCTGCCGAAGTCACACTGGAATATTAGAAAAATTGACCTAAGTCACTTTATTCCTTAATGTTACATGATTGACACACAATGTTCTATGCATGTCAACAGTCTTCCACTGTGGAGGCCTTTTGGATTGAAATGATTCATAAATATATGCTCTGGATTTGGTCAAGTTTTTTGTTCTTTCCCAAAACTTGAAAAACATTACTTGGTCCATTGTTTTAATAAGATGATGATATTGCATCTTAAGACTATGAACATGTTATGGTCAAATACTGTCATGTTCACGTATGGATGCAAGTTCTTTTTGACTTGGAGCTTTGTCGTAGTAGACCCTGTGGTCTGGTCTTCTTAGATCTTCACTGCCTGAAAACCTTCGTTCAACTAAAGGTAAAATTTACATCTAAATATGTGGGAAACCCAATCTAACAGATGACTCAAAAACAGAGATTTACAGCTTGATGGACTAAACCCTGCCACTTGTTAGAAGTTTGTATAATTTGCATCTACAACTGTGGTTCAATTAAATTTAACTATGGTGGAAGTAATTTACAGAATTACATCCCAGTGTAATTAATCCTCTTTTAAACTCACAAGAAGTTTTTTCTTTAGAATTAATGTACATGCTGTATTAATTAATTTAGTCTTAACCGTTTTACAGCTAAAACATGTTTTTATATTAAGCAAAGGAACTACAGCCCATTAGACATACAGTACAGGACTGAACTGTACTCTACAAGCGAAGGAACATTACAAACATAACATTAGTAACATTTATGGTTCATGGGGCTTCGTAGTAAAGAAGCACCAATCTCAAACACAACCACAATAGAGCTGCTCATCAGGAAATAATGTTTTCGTCAATAAATAGAAGCTCCAAGTAACTGATCAACCCAACTGTCAATGAAAAGTTCACATGTCACCGACCTGTCACTCAAAACAGCCACAACCTTCATTATAAATACGATTAAAAGATCATGCAAATTGTACAGATGAGTTACATAAAAATTGACCATTTGTAAAACTGGGAAAAAAAGCCATAGATAACAAAACAGCTTTTGTACCAGGCTGTAAACATCTTTTTTCTCCTGTTAAAGCGGAACTGTGTAACATTTTTACCTTAATTACACAGCTTCAAAGTAATTGTGATGCTTAAATGGCTTGTTAGAGGGAGAAAGGAAGCCCTCCTCCTTTCCACTAGGGTCTCTGGGGCTGAATATGCCACTTGCAACTTCTCTACACTGTCTCTGTAGCCTAGATCTCGTCCCGGTGGCCTAGATCTCATCTCTCGTGAGAAATGTCAGAGTTTACGGCACTACGACAAACACCCCCCCCCCCAGCCAGGTACGGTGGGTTAACTGCAAACACAAGCTGGCCGTGCTTTCATTTCACAGGCGTTTACCACGGCAGAGCCAGCAGAAAAAAGGAAGAGGTGGCTGTTGTCAGAGGATGCTAGGAAAAAAGAAAAGAGTACATGACCAAACCAGGATCAAGACAACAGTCTGCCTTGGTCCAGCTTTAGAAGAATGGAGAGAGCTAAAAGAAAAAGAAGCATCTAAACGGATGCAGACTTGGCGTTGTTGCTGCTGCACTTGTAAGATAAATTCTCTATACTTTATGTATCTCAGTGGATTCAGTGGACTCTTGATGATGCTATTGGTTGTAACAGTGTTTACCCATTTATGAATGATGCCTGGATGCTTGCTAGTTAGCAGAGATGTTAGCATAGTCACTAGTAATCATGGTTGTTTGTGTCACATGGGTGTGTGTCCAGTTTACTAGATTGCCCTTTGTCTACTTCAGGAGTGCATTTTTACTTCTAGCCACAGAATTTTGTCAGTTTAAACTCATTTTTGTCAGATCTATGTAGTTCATTATATGACCCATATCTAATTTGTTTCGTCTGAATAGCGACTGGCATAACAACTGCCCTTGATGCTCGATCTTAGCTGGTGTTGTATGATACTTGTCCCTTGTTCAGTGAAGGTCTAAATCAGGGGTGGGTAATTCATTTTCCCACGGGGCCACATGAGAAACTTTGACAGTTATTAAGGGCCAAATCAGTTCACCTGCAACTCTGCTCAATATTTGTCTCTATTAAAACAGTAAACGAAACAATACAATGATACAATAAAAATGTGGAGCACAGAATACAAATATTTAATGAATATTCACAAAAACATTTTCAAAAATGTGCAAAAGCAGCTGCACGTTACCTTTTTTTCCCTCCATGTTAAATTTAGATGAAAAATCATAAATGCAGCTTTGTTTGCCAATCTCAGTTCCTTTTCTGACTTCAGTGAAGAAATATTTAGAAGTCCATGTCTTGTTAAAATCTCTGCATTCTTAATCTTTCTTTCTTTTTTTTGGTTAGCTGACATCTTCATGGGCTGAAAATAACCAATAAACCATTCAGTGTATAAGCCTTATGCTGAGTACAGAAAGTACATGCGAAAAAACGATAATTTAGCAGATTCTACAAAATAAAAGTTGTATGATATATATTTGGATTAACTTTTAATTTGCTGATGACCTCATGCCAGCTATCGGGCTGCATGTGGCCCCCGGGCCTTACTTTCCCTAAGTCTGGTCTAGATGACCATTGTAGTTATAAATGTAAGCCCCGGGATGATAATGTACTGATCGCTAATGGGATCAGGACAGCGGTGACAGGTGGGAGCTGCTTATGTTTGTTAGCCTGTTAGCTCTGAAGCTAACATTAGCACCGTGGAGCTAGCAGCTGCAGGCAGAGCCTCAGACCGGCGGTCCCTGCACCTGCAACTGCTGTGTTAATGTGACCCATCCACCTGGATGGCCGGGGGGTTCCTGTCCGCATGTCCCCCCATCGGAGCTCCGTTTCTGGGACCTCCTCCGTGAAGTGAATACAAATGTCTGAAACTTCAATGTCCGGCTTAAGTTTCCCACTCCCCTCCACTCCTATAGCCTTTTTGATCTTCATTTCTTGCCTCTCATCACCGGCTTCATTGAAAACAAATGCACATGGTCGAACAACGAAGAAGAACCACCACTGTAAATTCTTACAGAGTTCCACTTTAATCTGTTTAACATGAAGGACTGACTCACTTGTGGAGCCGATGTCCAGTGGCCAACTGAGGAACTGCAGACTTCTCCATTCGCTCAATGTCTCAGCCCTGGAGGGGTTGCTGTTGCTGGCTTAATTTCCATTTTTCTTTGTGCTTTGCATGGACAATAATGAATGCGATGAATGAATATCTAAATTACCTTTGTGTGAACTTTAAAGTTGCATTAAATATTAACAACCACCTTTACACAAATTGGAGATTTTTTTTCTGTTTTCAAGCACTTGGTGTAAGTTCACCTCCTTCCAGTGGACATATACATCTAGTGTTTGTGTTTGTAACCAATCACACAGACTGAAACTTTAACACAGCCTCAAGTCAATGCTAGGAAACTGTGGATTAATGCAGGGACATCAGTAGAATACAAAGCTCAATGGTATGACTAAAGACAGAGGGGTTATCACATAATCAGAGTCGACACTACTTCTCTGCAAGTTGCGCTTCAGTCGGATACAATCACTGGGCAAAGGACAGGACTGCAGATAAAACTGTACTGGATCATAACAGCTGTGTTTATGCTGAATACAGTTTTGGTACTGATCAAGTGTTCGCTTTGAAGGATGACCTTGTAATTAGATTAGATTAAATTGTATTCATCCCACAACAGGGAAATCCACCATTAGATCTATTAGTATAGCATTATTATAGCATAGTAGTATTCATGTGCATCAGTAAATCTGACAAATGATATTCTGTCTCACACTTGCGTGTTGTTTTGTTTGACCTCTGCTTCGAAGGAGACGTCTCCTGCAGAAGCTCCATTTGTGTGACTGTCTTCTTTTTGATGCTTGTGCCTCTTTGCAATAATTACAGCGTTAGGATGCAGACAATGCTGCAAGGTAGTGGAGCATCCCACTCTATTATTTCAGGGGATGTTTACGTCTTGACAGATGCTTTAGCAAATGTTGACACAACATTAATTTAATGAATAGACGTATAATGTGAAATTATACCCTGATGAGGTTTCGGTCCTGTTGCCATAAGAGACCTTGACAAACTATGATGGGTACCGTGCTGCACCAGATCAATCATCTGAATGGGAGACGCCTTTTAGAATGCTGTCACTCATCTGGGCTCCTGATGTGCTGTATTACCTGTTCATGCCACTCCAAGAACACATTACTCAAAGTAAACTTAACATGCATATAATATATGGTGATTACACTATGAAGAGGCACATTTCACTTTCAGAGTAGATTATTGAAAAAGACTTGAGTGATAATAAAGATCTCACAATGGGACTGTGATAGATTTATGCTGATAACCAAGACAAGAGTTGGATATTTCCTCATTCACCAATCAGGGGTGTGGAATGTTTTTAGTTTTAAACAGTCATAATGTAATTGAACCATGAGGCCACTTTACCCATCACTGAACAAAAGAAGAATTTCTGGGTTTTTTTTTGCTTTTTTAAAAAAATGGTTAGATAATATGGTGAGTCACAGAAGTCACTTTTCCATGGGACATATGTACAAAACTTTAACAATATTTACTAAATGATGAAAAAACATTTGTGCATAATGTCAGTTTTTCCTTTAAATCACAATGCGATAATTTGTTTATTTATTATCACGAGATATCAAAAGAAGTCATTCCATAAACATGTCGACTAACATAAATATCACGTTAATTTACAGATGTATAGTAGTATTCTCCATAGTACTCTACCCTGTACTAAATTCCAAAATGATTCGGTTTCCTCGTGTGCCCCCACATACAGCACCATGGTAGTTTTAAAATTTGTCTTCTTTGATTGTTATAACATCCACCAACATCTGGGCTTTTTTTGTTCACGTAACTCTAGTTGCACAAAAAGATCTTTCCATTGCAGTTTTGTGTGATATACCAATTTCACTACTCCCAAAAAAACACCCCTTGCAAGCGCAAAAACTTTTCATCAATAAACGAGAGTTTGGACGAAATTGTTCTATTTGGCAAATTATGCCCAAGTTACATTTGTGCAATTTGAGGGTCAATGGAATAGTGACTATTGACTCTACTATTTAAAAACATGCATGTGTGTTTAGGGTAAAAAGTTGTAATCTGACTTTTGAAAGCACCCTGTAAAATTAGCAAGGTTCAAATTTCTCCGACTGCTCGTACTAACCAAGGAAAAATTAGCATGTGCAATATAGCAATATAGAAAACTGAGGATAGAGTACAATGATATCTATCAAGACTTGTGGGTTCAAGTAGTTGAATTGTGAATCATCTGAACCACAACATAATCCTGTGAAGACACACACTTCTACTCTTGAAGGAATCTATGCTTGGGGAAATAAATGCATAACACGGAGCTAGATTTTCCATTTAGTGAGTAAATCGTAGACGGTAATCCAGCAAAATAACAAGTGAAAGCAATGAAAACTGACTTGCCATTTTGGTTGTTTGAATTTGGAAATTATTATTATTATTATTATTATTATTAAGACTTCTGTCACTATCACAGTACTCATCTGGCAACCTTAACATATTTATCCTGGCAAATACCAATACTATAGAATATGGAAAACCGTATTGTCATATATTTTTCATGGTTCTGTGGACCCTGATTGCTTCCGCTGTTACTTTATCCAGACTTACCATGATGGCATGAGGGAGGTAGCCATTAGTCTGACTCTGCAGCCCAACAGTGTTCAGTTCAGCTGCAACGTAGCGTTCGGGGTTTGGCTTGTCCAGTGTGGCCCGTCTAATTTTACTCAGTTTAGTTGCGACAAAAAAAGGCAGAACGCTCTGAAAGGAGAAAATACTGGTGGTTACAGGAGAGTCAAATGCGTCAAACTTCAAAAATTGGTGAACTGAAAAGCACCCAATAATTTTCTTAACCCTGAGAGTGTTTACGTGTAAGAGCAGAGTTTGTGTTGTGAAGTTACCTGAATGATGATTCCTTTGCTCTTATATTCTGCTTGAAGTCCTCTGGAGAAGAAATCCACAAATGCCTGCACAAGATAAAGATTGGTCAATAACATTCATTCCAATAAGAAGGTGCTGCATGGGGTTCCAGTTCTTAGCTTACACAGACTTCAGCTGCCCTTTAAATGGCTCTGCAGTGAGTAGGACAAAGCAAACAAACATGAATAAGACATCAGTAAATGAATCATCTGCAACCGTGAACAGAAGGCCTTTTTCAAACCAACGATCGTGAGAGGCTTATAAAACATTACAATGCCACATTTGCCTATAAACATTTTTAATTGGCACACTACTTTGGGAACCATGTTAGTCATCAATTGATTTATATTCAACAATTAAAACAGCGAATTAAAAAAAAATATCACCCTTTCACACCTCGAAACAACTGTTGAACAAAACCCTATCTTCAGCTGCAGATAACATCAGACTGAAGGTAGCTTCTGACTTATACAAAATAATTTATAAGCTTCATAAAATCGATTTCTCTTTGACAGAGGGCTCCAGAGTCAGGTATAATGTAAACAATCTGATGTTGTAATGCTGTGATGATGTAGTGCAGGAGTGTCAAATTCATTTTAGTTCATGGGCCATATTTAGCACAATGATCTGAAGTGGACAGGACCAGTAAAATAATAACATAGTAATATATATTAAAAAAAAAAATTCGAATTTTAAAATGAAAGAAGTAAAATCAAAGCAAATCAAGAAAATGTTTAAATCTACAAAGTATCCTTTAAAAATTGTGAAAAACAGGAACAACCATAAACAAACTCAAATTTATTAATAAAAATAAGTGCAATTTTAACAACACTATGCCTAAGTTCATCATTTACACATGTGCATTACTACTTATTGATCACAGTGGACCAACAAACACACAAAACATTTACTAACAGACATAATATAATAAAATTAGCTTTTTCAGATTTTTTGTTCAGGTGATTCAGGTAAATGTAAACATTTCCATGTAATTTAACTCTTTTTTGCACTAAAAACAGCAAAAATTTGGAGTCGGCATTATTTATAGGTTATTACGATAGAATTTTACTGATCTGACTCATTTGAGATTGAATTGGGCAGAATTTGGCTCCTGAATTAAAATGACTGATAATATCTTAAGTGCACATTTCACAAATTCACCCCATGGGCCAGATTAGATCCTTTGGTGGGCTGGTTTATGCCCGTGAGCCGCATGTTTGACACCTGTGATCTAAGAGAAAGAGTTAAAGACTAGACTTTACATTTACCTTGGAAGCAGAGTAAACGGTAAGCAGAGGAACAGGATACATCCCACTGGCAGATGAAATGTTGAGGATGGCCCCCTTCTTCCTGAAAACACAGAGCATGTGAATGGATTTGAGTTTTTTGCTTTGTACTCAAAAGAAACATAGGAGAAAATGTGGGAAGACATGTGGCACTTCAGCTAGAAATCAACCTCACATGATTGAAACAAAAAACAAAACAAAAAAACCCATGATAGCATGTTGGCAAGCTAAGTGTAAACTGCTGTAGGTGCACATCAAAGTAGAGCTGGTTGATATTGATAACATCAAAGATACATCAAAGTGTTTACACCATGAGTCCAGCTGGTGGTGTTTATATAAAATATTTATCTGTGGCTTGGCAATAGCTCAAGACAAAATCTCCATGTGAGCTGTGATTGCATGGACACTATTAATGCCATTAACAGCTCAATCAACATAAAAATGCTTCAGGTAACTGCCTCAGTCAGAAAAGACTGATCATTTGGTCTGAGGGCTGGTGTTTGAAAATCCAATCAATAGGAAAATATTTGCACCCAATAACAATACGTTTAATTTCTCCTCTTTGGTTGAAATGAATTATTTCTGTGTTTGCTCCAAATGGACGTAAAGTTTTGTGGCATATAACCTCCTGGTAAACACAGAAACAGAGTTGGAAAAACAGAGGGTTTTAGGACTCAAAATAGTTACAGCCTGTCATAAAGACGGTAAAGTAATATTTAGTTCTGTGTTAAACAGATCAGTAGACTGCATCTCTCATTTCTCATGAAACATAACACCACCAAAACAGACATTATCACAAATTGTTTAAACGTATTCTTCGAGAAACAGGTGAAAAAGTAATATAAAGGTATTAATGACAGGTTTGGCAATGTTGAATCTGCAGAGAGCTGGTCCACAGGTCCACACCTGGGACGAAAATGTACTGATCCTCCTCACTCTGAGGTTCAACTGTCAACCGTACCCTCTTCTCCAGTACCCTGGTGTAGACCTTACCGGGGAGGCTGAGGAGTGTGATCCCCCTATAGTTGGAACACACACTCTGCCCCCCCTTCTTAAAGATAGGGACCACCACCCCGGTTTGCGACTCCAAAGTCTCCGCCCCGATGTCCATGCAATGTTGCAGAGCCGTGGTAACCAAGACAGCCCTACAACATCCAGTGCCTTGAGATACCCAGGGTGGATCTCATCAACCCCCAGGGCTCCACTGTCACAGAGTAGTTTCATAACCATGGCAACTTCTACCCCAGAGATTGGTCCACCCAACTCTTGGTCTCTTGGCTCCATTTCCTCCATGGAAGGTAGGTAGGTGGGTTTGAGGAAGTTCTCAAAGTATTCCTACCACCGCCAACCCACTGTACACAGTGTTGGCAAGTTGCCGCCTTCCCCCCCCGAGGCACTGGACGGGTTGTGAAAATCTCTTGGGAGCCCATTGATAGGCTTCCTCTATGGCCTCACTGAACTCCTTCCACACCCGAGTCTTTGCCTCAATGACCGCTATAGCCGTGCATCGCTTGACCTGCCGATACCAGTTGGATGGTTCTGGAGTCCCACTGGCCAGCTACACCCTGTATGCCTTCTTCTTCAGCCTGACAGCTCCCTTGCCCTCTGACGTCCACCAGCGAGTTTGGGGATTACAGCCATGACAGGCTCTCACTACCTTATGGCCACAGCTCACCACAGCCACCTCGAAAATGGCAGTGTGGAACAGAACCGATTCGAACTTAATGTTCCCTCCGCACTTGGGATGCAATTGAAGCTCTGCTGGAGGTGTAAGTTGAAGATCATCCTGACAGGTTCTTCTGCTGGGCGTCCCCAGCAGATCTGCATTACTCGCTTGAGTCTACCAGGTCTGCATGGCATCTTCCCCTGCCACCTGATGCAACTTACAACCAGATAGTGGTTGGTTGACAGCTCTGCACCTCTCTTCACTAATGTTCACAACATACAGCTGCAGATCAGATGATATGACCACAAAGTTGATCATTACCTGATGACCTAGGATGTCCTGGTGCTAAGTGCACCATTAAGACATCCTTATGTTGGAACATGGTGTTAGTTGTGGCCAAACTCTGAGTCGCACGGAAGTCCGATAAGTTAACACCGCTCAGGTTCAGATCTGGCAGGCTGTTCCTCCCCACCATACCTTTCCAGGTCATGCTGTCATTGCCCACATGGGTGTTCAAGTCCCCCAGTAGGCCAACGGAGGCACTTTCCTGCACCCATCCTAAGGATTGATTGTAAAAAGGGTCTGGACTGTTGTTTGGTGCATAAGGACTAAGAAATGTATATATATATATATATATATATATATATATACACACTGTCGTTGGAGGTTGGAGC
>JAPTYQ010000018.1:26300825-26311261 GCA_029814465.1 Ostorhinchus cyanosoma
GTCGGCGCGGGGGGGGGCAGGCTTATAATGCACTGGGAGTAACCCTGTGTATATATATATATATGACACACACATAATGTATGTACATTGGTAATTTATCATAGTCATCACAATTCAAGTCAATAAATATTAACATCTAATGCATTTGTAGTGGCTGTAATTCCTAAACATTCAGAGACATGAGAAATTTAATGACATATCATAGTCCAAATCAAACAAACTCACCTCTCCACCATTCGAGGTAGAACAAGCCGAGTCATCTGGAAAACCGACAGGAAGGAGAGAGAATAGACAGCAAGTGTAACAAACTGTCTGAGAACATTCGAGGACAAGAAAAAAATACTAATGTGTGAACAAATGTTTGGGAGTGCATCGGTAGACGTGGGTGAGTGGGTTGTGTGTGGAGAGGCGTTAGGAGGAAGACAAAGCGAAAAAGGAGATGATAATGATAGCGGAGGGAGCGGTTTAAAGAAATACTGAGTGACATAAATTAAGTGTTAAGAGAGTGGGAGGAACTTTAGCTGCTGCTGTGGGAACTGCTACACATGGAGAGCAGGGCTGGGAGTATCTTAGCGTGGTTTATGTCACTGCTTGTGTGCGTCTTTATTGGTCTGTGGGGTGGAACTACCCGATGTTATTCCTCAACCTGTTAAAGCCATTTGAATCCACTTGGATGAAATTAATTAGTCTGAAGCGACCCAGCCAGTAGTGACACAAACATTGAGTTCAGGTGACGGCAATGGAGCCAGTAATTACAGGTTACATGAGGCTGGGGGCTCCAGAATACACCAATTACATCACAGGCCACAGGAAACACTCATGAGACTAGACATTAGAAATATGGCTCAAGAGAAAAAATATATATGTGTACATATATATGTGCCACTATTGATTATTAGCCTGATCATTAATTGAAATGACAAGAAGAATTACATAAAAATACAAGACTAAAATACAACTGTAGTGTCTGGTTTAATGATGTAGTTTCTATGCTATTACTACTACATTTTATTCTTTTATTTTAAAATGATGGCTTTAACAATATTCAATTAGAGCTGGCAACATGGGAAAAAAAAAATTACCATTAAATCAATTGTTTTGTGGACAGAAGATAAAACTGGTCTGTCTTTACCCAAACTATACAAGACATATCAATTATACAAGGAAAACCCTGACATTAGAGGTTTTCCATTTTTGTCATGATCAGTGTCTAAAACAGTTTATTACATCAATATCGTCATCACTTACCTGGCACACTGATGTTATGTTGACATTGACCATGGTATCAATGAACTGAAACATGAAGAAGTGATGCATTACTAACAGGAAAATTACGAGTAAATATCAGTGATTAGTGATAGAGCGTTTAACTGTCACTGTAAGTATCAAAGGTCTCATTTGTGAAGCACAGATAGACGAGTTAAACATTGGCATTAGCAAATAAAGTGTTAAATGTTTAGATTATAGATCTCCGTGGCACAAAATGTGTAGTAAACAAACAAAAACAAAATAACCACAGTAAATAAAATTGGTATCAGCGTTGGCTACTCTGATTTTACACACTGGGTCATCCCTAGTTATTATCTTCAAATATTAAAGCACAAAATGGAAAAGAGAGTTTCCTGAAATGCCAAACTCCTGTTCAACTTGAGCAAACTCTAGTCAGGTTTAATATTTGCCTGCCCTTTTGCAGAGTCCGTTCTCACCCTTATTTTGAAAAGACAGAAGACTGATCTGCAGATAAAGCAGTCAAAGAATCTGAGCAAGAACCTAAGAATAATCCACGCTGAGCATTTTAATACGAACGTGTTAAAAGTGGAAAAAGAAGTTACACATGCAAATAAATTAGATTTGCACATAACTCTTTATTCATTCTCCCAACCATGTTAATCTTTAAATTAAGAAAAATGTATAAAATAAGAATAGGATTAGTGACACAAACTCATCAGGGGTTAAAAGATGCAAATCCTGTCGGGGGTAAAAATATCCACCTTTAAAATGTGGATTTTAGGAGATATTTTTTTTAATGGGAAAAACTCACCGGAGAATTAACATAATCTAACTGGTACAAAAGTCATGTGATGGAATTTATTCCACAGAAAGGTCTGAATGTTACAAAGTAAAACATTTCAGTGACATAAATTAACTGGCATTTAAAGGTCAGCATAAAATATCAGGTAATAATAAAATTTCCAAACATGGTCCTGAGGTTAGAATGTGATAAATAATCAAGACCAATAGATATACAGGATCAGACCAGTTTGTATTAATATTCGGAAAACATTTTATGATCTACTTTAGTAATTGCATTGTTTACACTTTTAATTGTTGCTGTGATTAGTGCTGCTATGATAAAGTTTTAGTTATTTTAATATTTGTAATAAATAGTCTTTTCCTATAGGCCTAACAATAGCCTATTTATAGTCACCAAAATGAAAGGAAAAGAGCCATTTTGTGTTTCTGAACACTGGAACATACAAATACAAATTAATACTTATTTTATCTTTAAGTTTTGTAAACAAAAAATCCACAACTTCATCATGACTTGAATATGCAAACCATTTTACTTATATATGCACACAAAAAACTACTACAATTGAAAATCTAGACAGAACAATATAATAATGAATATGGATGGAAACATAACCCATCATTTTGTTTTAGCCACCAGTTTTTATACATATGAATGAAGTCAATATTCAAAATGATGTAAATTTTTGCTAATTGCAGTTACCCAATACAAATGCAATTATAATAGCTATTATTATAATTGTGACAGCTTTAACAAATTTGTTCACACACCATTACCAGGTAATTTTATGTTCTTTCAAGACTTAATTTACTATTCTGATACCATTCCTTGAAATATAGCAGTTAATAGCCCGCCTCTGCTTCTAGCTGTTAAACCCAGTGTTAACACACACACACACACACACACACAAATGTACATTATGGTGAGGTTTATGCCTGTATTAACATTAGTCAGGCAGAGGTGTAGATGCTCTACGGTAATGACACATCTGCCTACCTCTCTGGCATGTTGATAGTGTCTTTGGAACTCTACCACACTGTGTGGGTTTGTTAGAGTAGGAATGATGATCTACTGTTGTGTGGGGGTCTGACTTGGAAATAGTTTTGCTCTAGAATACTTTAAAGCTGATGGAAGGGATTCTATGCATCATTATCTACAGAATGCAAGTCAGGTACACACTGTGTAATTTTGGATTGCTGAAGATCTAAGATGACAAAAAGCAATAGTAGGAGTCAAGGAGATTCACTGAGACTTAACAGTCTCACAACCAAAGACAGCATGGGACAAAATTCTCAGTGTCAGAAATTCACTTTCGACAATCAGCTTCTCAGCAACCTATATCTACTTAGCAAACACTAGTAAGTCACTATGAAATAACGCAACAACCAATACAACATGTAAATTTATGTATACTAAATAAATACTAACCTCAGCAGTTGTTACAAAATTGTCCCTTATTGGAGTCACCAGGTGCTCATTCTTTTTTCTCCTAAACATTAACTGCTAAATACCTAACTAACAGGGTCTTTTAGTCTGCGTTGGTCTTTATTAATTATTTATTGTTGATTATTTAATTATGTATTTGTAGTTGCCTTCCATTGACAAGTCTTGTATTTGTATACTGATTCATGTTTGTCATATTGCACTTTGAATGTTGACTGATGTCTGTGGTAAGCTGCAAATGAATTACTCGTATGGGATAAATAAAGTTTTCTGAAACTAAGCTGAGTTTTACTGCATGTATAAATACCACTTTTGTAACAACTTGATCCTTAGCTTGGCTTCATTATTTGCTACTACAACAGTACTGGTAGATGACTTGATTGGTCAGTACAGCTGTCACTCGTGCATTTAATGCATCTCAGATCTCAGAGTGAGCTAACCACTCGGTCGCCAAATGCTACCTATTGCTCAACAGCCATCTGAGCCAAGTAGCTGGCCTATATCCAAACAGTAGCTGCTACAGCTACAGGATGTGCTCGCATCCCCACTTAATTGTGATCACTGAGCATGCCTCTCCGACAAGAGTCAGACTAGTGCGCCAAGCTAACCCGTCACTGGTGCATGATGTGCACAATGTTAGTAGAGCATGAGTAGGAAATAAGTAATTGTTAGGATGAATCCATTAGTCTTTCCTCCAACAGAGACTGTGGTAATGTCAAACCCTATATCCAACAGCCAGCTGTAAAGCTGGTGACTGAGTGATGGCAGGTCTCCAAACCCCACCACCAGCCCATACCTGTACAAAGTCTGCAAGAGGGAAGCTGCAAAGCTAGGCATCCCGTGGCCTGACGTCCCCACTGAGACCACAAAGGCAAAAGGCTCCTCAAAGCCAAATCCTCTATCTATTGTCGAGTTACCAGTTGTCCCGCCTTTCTCAGAAACAGAAGAACCAAATCCTTAACATGCCTGTGGACCCAGAGGACCTCTACAGCCCAGCGGTGGCCACTATGCAGCAACATTGTGAGGAGATAAAGAGGGTAGCTGAAGCATTCCTGCTTTACCTCCCCAGGAAGGCCCAGCGCCCCCTGCACTCCAGCAGACGTTCACTCAAGCCCAGAAGATGTTTGCTCAAGCCATGGCTTTATCAGGGTCCCAGCAAGCTGCTACAGGGTTCCTACAGGTTTCTACAAGTTAAATTTAAGACTTTTTAAGTCCCTTTTAAAATTACTTAGAACAGAATTTAATACCCATTTCACAGCCATACTCCTAGAATTCACCAAAAATGTATTTATGAACTCCAACACCTTGATTCCCATCATTCTGAGTTCCAACTGAAGTTAGCTGCAAAAACCCTGTGCTAGAGCTTAGTGGTATGAGGTCAAAGACACATTGTGTAGCTAATGTGACTCCCAGTGACCAAACCATAGTTCCAGCCACTGCAGTGGTTTAGAAAAAGACATGCTACCTCTGCTTGCAGAGAGGAGCCAAAGTCGTCTTCTCCTTCTCTGACTTTCAATGGGGTTCTGCAGTCACAGGTGCAAGGAGGAAAACACTGCCCTGCAGAATAAGGGACCCACGGTGGTTTCTAGTCAAGGTACTTGCTCTGAAACGGGCACTGCAATGGGGCTGGATGCTTTGGCGCATGAGTGACCATGGGTCCTCTGACCCTAGACTTCATCACTCCCACCCTTACCAGGGTGCAAGATGAGGTTCTCAGGTCGATCCTGATAGCCTGCCCCTGGCCAGGCTATATAGTGGCCAGCGGAAATATTCCAGCTGCCACGTGGTCAACCATGGCCTCTGGCCCTCCACAGGACCTCAGTGACAGGAATACGAGGAGATCTGCCATGCTCATCTGGCCTGTGAAAGGTTAAACTTCTCCACTGCCGAGCTTACACATAATGTCATTGTGACCATTCAAAGAAGCAGAACCTCCTCATACATGTTGTGCTTATGAAAGCAAATGGCATTCATTTAAGGGCTGGTGCATCAATACTGGGCTGATGGCTCTCCAGAGTTCTGTGCCTGTTTCATTACACGTGCTGGCCTATGCTAAGCTTGTGAGTGAAATCCACACTTTGTCAGGGAACCTGTTTTGCATGCAGTTTTTATGCACAGATTCGATGGTTGTGGTGAAACAAAATGCTGTGTTTATGCCCAAGGTTTTTAACCTGGCATTGTCAAATTGCTCTCTTGACCTGTCCACATTCTATCCTCCTCCCTTTTCCATGCAGAAGCATGAATACCTTAATGTGCTCTGCCCAGTGTGCACATTACATACTTACACAGAAAGGACAGCTTGTTTCAGATTAGAACAGCTGTTTGTTTCCTGTCTGCTTTTCGTGGGCACTTCTGAGGAAAAGCTTTATGCAGCTCCCAGTTGGGCAATGCCTCACACCTTTACCAGATTCTATAAATTGGATATTACTGCACCTGCACTGTTTCATACAGTTTAATCGCGGAGTCAGTCCCAAATATGCCACTCTAGCTGGCTGTGCATGGGTTACTAGTCTTTGAGGTAAGCTTGTCAGGCAATACAGGAGTCTCCATATTCCATAGTGAGATACCAAAAAAGAAAGAAGTGAAAGAGATTAAGATTAAGAAATTAACCCTAGTTCTTTGAAACATGAGTGACGTATCTCAACAGACCACCCTCCTTACCCAGAGTGACGAGGTGTGTTTACCTTGCCTGAGGTGATTACATTACATTACGTCTGGCTCTTATAGGAGGATGCACCTCCTTCAGGGAGCAGACGTCACATCTATCTGCCAGTCAAGGTTGGCATAGTGCTGTGAGGCTTCTGGGAACAGTGTAGGAGGCGGGTCCAATACTGAGATGGTTCATTTATTTTTAGAAAACCAGGGTTAATTTCTTAACCCTAATTTCCTTCTATACACCTAAGAAAATGGTGAACCCAGACAGAAACCAACTGTACTTCTGGATTCCCTCTTAACAGGATATAACTTCTCTCACAGTAAAGTTTGAACTGCATTTGTGGCTGTAATTACTTATTTTATTTGATAAAGGCTTGCACAAGTAATAGGACACCTGTGTCTTATAGCTACATTTATTGAGCACTGAATGAGTCCTGCGTCTTATAGGAGACACAGGACAGATATTAATAACAGTAACAGCAACTCTGTTCCATTAATGCCAGCCATGCAACAGTACATCAAGTGTTTTTACTATAACAGATAGATTTCCACTTGGTGTGAGCTCAGTTAGCTCAGTCTGCACTGTCTTAACCCAGTCTCATTTTTGTCTTTATGCTCTGACAAAACCAAACCTGTCCAATGTTATTGATTTCTGACTCATGTTAATAGTAAAACTCAGTGATGTGAATATTCTCCAAGTTGATATTTTTTCAGCACCAAACTAATGTGAGCAGAAATGTGATAGAATTTGGTTTGATGAAGTGCAGAAGTGTTGAAGATTAATGATGCTGAACAGTAGTTTTCTCCATTTTGCTTTGTCTACAAAAGTTTTTGCCCCCTCTACAGGCAGGATAGGCAACAAGGTTATATACATAATTATCTTCAGTATTTTACCCCAGAGCCATGACCTCAATAATAGACCAAAAAAACCTGTGCCTTGACAAATCAAACTGTGTGCTGTGGAAAAGGTCGAGCCTGAGCCTATTTGGTTACGTTTTACAGATATAGGTCTAAGAGATAAAACATACAACATACAATGCCTTGAGGCACTCCTGATATATTGCATTGATGAGAATAAACAAATATGCAATAACAGCGCCCTTGATGTTAGACCCCTAGAAGTGAACCTTTTGGCTAAATTTTTCCATCAACCCCCTACTGAATAGTGTGACAAATAGACTGATGGACACACCCTCTAGAGATTAATAGTGGATGGATCTTCATAATATTCAGAATCAAATCAAAGTACATTTAGAAAATACTGGTTTCATTCCTGATTTGGAGTTAGGAGTAGAACTATGTATGAATAAATCAAAATTAGGTTGACATATAATTTGATAAGATTATAATCAAAATCTGCATCTGAAACTATTGAAAAGCTAATATTTTGCTAATCACGCAAACATCGTAAAAGGAGTAGGGCTGCATGATTTTGATCAAAAATAAAATCTCGATTTTTTTTTCTTCTAAAAACTCCATTTTCAATTTTTGGGTAAAACTACAAAAGACAACAGAAGTCAGCATGTCATTTTCATGTGCAGCTCGCAATGCAACACACTGCTCCCGCTCTGGCGTGTAATGATGTTTGAGGAGGTGAAATAAGTAGCTTGTGCTGCGGTCTTTGATAAATACCGCCTTCAGGCAGAGTTTGCAGCAAGGAATGGTTTGGTCTTCATCGGAAACTTTGAAGCCGTACCAATTCCACATAACCGACTTGCTCTTGCTATTTTTAGCTATGAACTTCTCACTCTCCTTAGCAAATGCCATTTTTGTACCAGTGTGTGGAGACCGCGCTCACAGTTAGGAGGAGGAGCCTATGGTAACCCGGAATCATGAGAGAGATGAAATTCAATTTGCCGATCACCCTTTTTTTAAACATCGTCCCAATTAAATAATCTGATTTCAATTTAAGGTCGATTACTCATGCAGCTCTAAAAAGGAGCATCACTATTAGCATGTAGTATTTTTCAAGTACCTGCATTTATTGATATTTGTGTATATTAAATACACCTAATTACACAAATGGAATCTAAACATCTAAATATGCAGACATACACTCAAATGCATACCTGAACAAATATTGTATGATTAATTCCATAAAGTCAAACATCCACAAACTAAAAAAAAGAATAGTATTTATACAAACCAAAAATAAAAATAGAACTGATGCTCATTTTTGTCAATAAGGATTCAGAATTATTTAATTCTATAGGTATGTGTTTGTTGTCTGGGGCTTTAGTTTTTCTTCGATACATGTAGGTAGGTCTCTGAGGGAAAAAAAGTCCAGAACCCACCATCATAATCAGCCACACATTTAAACAATAATAAATTGCTAACTTACGGTGTCAAGATTAGGGACGTTGAGGAAGAACTCCGGATAAGAATAGGAGATTCCAACATTGTTCACTGTGGAGAAAAGAATACCAGCACCATGATGAGGACTGTGTAATAGGTTATTATGTACAAGTGTTATTCCTCTTTCCAATCTTTGGAGGGCAGCAAAGGTCTAAAGAAGCAAATAAACCTTTATGATCATACAGAAAAGTAGTTTATGACAAAGATTTAGACATGGTGATGTAACCTAAACACCTGCTGCAAATCTTACCCAAAACTCCAATCTCCAGTCCTGAAAGACCATCTTCAATCTTCGAGTAGATATCAGTGGCACTAAAGTCAGCCGCAATCGTTTTAGTCTCCACTCCACATTTGCTCTCTGGAGGCCGAAGAACACAGAAAGCTTTTATTTTGCATCTGACAAAGTGGTTATGATGATAGCAGATTTCAGTGCTTGAGCATATTTGTGACTTAGAAAAGGAGAGCAGAGGAGAGAAAATGATTAAACTCTAATAATCCTTCATCAATGAAAGTATCCCCCCGTAAGAGGAAGTTTGTTTTAATTGGACAGATTCACTTTTAGCTCCGGCAAAAGGCTTTACAGCCGCCTGGCCAACTGCAGGAGAGTTTCAATTCAATAAAAGGATCACTTCTGCAAAATACGCAATTCAATGCAATAATGTTTAGTCATTAGTCATTTACTTCTCTTGGACTTACTGTGCTGTGCAATATGAATGCAACACATCCAGGCAGTGATAAATGAGGCTGCATCACTGCATGGATCTGTCAAGCACCTGTCATACTTTGCACATGAAGTGTATTAGCCTTGAGCTTCTGGACCACAGGTAGAGTGCTACTGATTTCCCTCGACAGTTACATGTAGGATTAGCTAGGGTGATGGATTAATGCGGTAATATCATTCTCAGAGTGATTTATATAAACCTAGTCTGCAAAAATATTCACTTTACATTTACTTTTACATTCCAAGCAACATTTGGTTTAATATGCAGTATATGGCTTTGTTCGTTTTACCAATTGCCTTGGACACTTCGTCAAGCTTTTCCTGAGAGCGGCTGATGAGTACGATGGCAAAGCCTCTGCGGGCCAGCTGCAAAGAAAAAAAACCAGCACGTCACAAAAAGAGTCATGTATTCACATCTTCAAACATATTAGAGCCAAACAGGTGATTCCTTTGACCTGGATTTAAGGTTTTCCAAAACATATTCATGCATTAATAAGCTTATTTAGGAGAAAGCAGCTGTATTCCTTTCAGTGAGCACCACTGTTACTTAGCGTGAGGAGGTTGAGGGACTCGTACCTCCTCTGCGTAGGCCTTTCCAATTCCATCTGTAGCTCCGGTCACAACTAAAGAAGAAGCATAAATGGAGACTCAATTAGCAGAATGAAACTATCGTCTAAATCCAATAAGAAAACAAAAGACACTCCAGAAATGAATGAACCAAAGCGCACTCGTCAATATTGAACACTTAGCCCTGTATGTGGTCAAAAGTATGTGGACACTTGAATGTAATTATTTAGGCTCATCTGAGAACTATTAGCATTGCTGTCTGTGCTCATTCTGAATTCTTGAGTTTGGTATTTTGTCAGTGTTTCTTGGGTTTAGAGAATCAGAAAAGTTTATATTTGGGCAAAAGTTGTGGAAGTGTGATGAGTGAATGGGTGAAATTTACAAGCTAATGCTAACTGAAAATAGAATCGCCCACTACGATAACGATAATATAATGTTAAAAAGCCAAGCTGTAGTTAATAAATTGTGCTTTCATTTAGCTCTTAAAACCCCCATTAATGCCATCATCAGGTGATTTCAACAGCTTGGTAAATATTAACATATACTGTTATATTTGATAACAGTAACGCCAACTTTGTTTAATAGCAGGCTAGTTAAAACACTATATGCTACATCAGAACAAAGCTTACCATAGTAGGTGTAGCCAACTTATTCTACGAGGTC
>JAPTYQ010000018.1:26378657-26391791 GCA_029814465.1 Ostorhinchus cyanosoma
GAATAGAATAGAATAGAATAGAATAGAATAGAATAGAATAGAATAGAATAGAATAGAATAGAATAGAATAGAGCTTTTGTTGTCACTGTTACAGGAACAATGGAAATCTGTTTAGCAGCTCTGTTGCTGTTTAGCAGCAAACACTTAAAATGCAAAGAGTCTATAAAAATATCACACAAAATACTAAAAGATACAAGCAATGTACAAAAACTACAAGATTAAATATCAAACATACATATACTACTAAACCACTACTAAAATATACAAAAAGCTAACTTTGTACTACACATAAAAGAAATGTATACAATAAATAAGGATATATATCAGTAGTATAAGTATTTCAAAGAAATTATATTTTCCTCAGCTGAAAGCATATTTGTGTTGCTGTTTTCTTGCTAGCATGTGACTGTAATGTCAAATTCATCACTGTGTGTTAATAATAGTCAGCAATTGTGTAAAAATGCAGTTTTTAGTCAAACACTGTCAAACTCCAGAGAGCGCCATGACCACTACTGAATCTGAGAAAAGCCTGTGTGTTGGATGTATTTGTGTCTTACCTGCGTGTAATCCTGATGGCCACCCCAGAGGGCGGCGGCAGGATCCTGGTCTCCAGATACAGAGGGATGGAGCCAGGGGCTGGCGGTGGTCTGGTTCGAGTTGTGCTCAGATACAAGCGCCACACTAGATGCAATTGACACCTCCTCTCCAAACTATGAACATATACACAGAATTAGCTGACAAACACAAACTGAATACATTCACTTTCATTTAGTCAATATAAATTCAGAGGAATCAGTCGTGTATTCAGCAGAAGCAGTAAATACAGATTATGTGACTAAGTTAACAAATGTGACAACCACCGTGGGCCTCAGGCTGTCACTAACTTCAAATTTTAGCTGACCATTAACTGTCATACAAATAACAACACACTATTCAACTGTCTTGGTTCATTTTGTACCACTATTATATGCTGAACAGTAGTTAAGTAATATAACCTCATGAACATAAACTATTTATTGCTATTCAGTGTTCCATCTACAAATTGGTCTGAACGAATCCTGGGACTCAGCTCAATAAAACAGACTGAGTTCTTTCGATGTTTTTGTTGAGTCCCACGATTATATAACTGAGTCCCGAAATAAAACTTTCATTTTAAAAAGTAAATTGTTTGTTTCAACATCTTCATTTTCCATATCAAATCATTCACAATGTCACACATATACTTCATTGTACACATGTAAACAGAAAGTGAAACATGGTCATATTTTCCTGAGCTGTTAAATGAACAAATGTAAATATTCTGAAAGAATGAGGATTTTTAAACATGTTGGAGTGATGTGATCCAGACTGGTCAGTTCCCTCCTGGTGAGTGACAAACAATCCACAACAGTGGCATATGGTCAAGTTACTCTGTAGGTCAGTCATGGGAAGATCCTTATCAAACAAAAGGTTTGGTTGTTTGGTTGGTTTGTTTCATTGATGCTCACTCGACAAATTCACAACACAGTATTAGCACCATCATTGGCGCCTACAACCGTAGGTCCGTATCACCTGTGCATACTGGGTGAAATTTGAGAGAGAGAAAGACAGAGAGAGAGAGAGAGAGAGAGATGTATGGGGTGAAGGTATACACAGACTGCACTACTAACCATGTACTAAATGGGTAGCTCACAGGAAAATGGTAACAAATATCTTTATTGACCACTTTTGGGGAAAAAAAGATTGTAAATTTTGTTTTATCTTTGCGTCCTCTGTAACTCATTTGTTCATTTTTTTTGCGTCCTTTTCTAATTTTATGTGTCTAGGACGCAGGGGTAGATGAAACACTGGTATTTAACATCTTACTGACTATTAGCATAAAAAGATACACCTAAATAAATTCTGCTAATGTCAAAGTTAGCCACATAGCATGATTGCCCAAGTCATATTTTGAACCAAATTATAATATCTGTGTAGCTGTACCCTCTTAACATCGCTTTGTCATTTTATGTAGATATCACAATTTGCTGAAAAATATGACTTAGTGCTATTGTGCTATGAGGTTAACGATATTAAAAGAATCTTAAGGATCCTTTGTACCTACAGGCTTAAGAATATACAACACCTTAATTGAGACCTTACAAACACGAGCTGAATGACTATTTTACTACCAACAAATACTACTATTAAATAATGAGCTAATTAATTGCTTTGTGTTATTTTTTATTTCATTGTATTTTGATAGGATGACTGAATTTCCCTGAGGGGATCACTGAAGTTTATCTCATCTCATAAACATTTGGTGGCACTAATTCTGCACTAATAACTCATAAACCATAGCAGAGGAAGTGGGTGCAAAAAATAATGTCATTACAGATGGAAAGTGAAAATAGTATCAAAATATGTTTTTTAGTTTCATCCAGCTGCTTTTATACAGGTGTGTGGAAAATATTCGAATGATTATGCAGTGATGCAGTACGCTAACGTAATTGTTGTCAGTCATACTGTATCCATAATTATTATGACAGAACTAAGTATATCTTTGGTCGATAAACAATTAGTCTCCTTGTTGCTATAACCTACATTTTCCATATCTAAGACTCACTTGTACATAGTGAACATGCTCAAACAGATCGCCACGGTGATAACGCACAGGCAGGTCAAAGGGGCAGTAGAGACTGCGTTGCTGTTGGCCCAAACGACACATCTGATGGTTCCCTAAAGCACACAAAACAGAGCACGTTTCAGAGCTTTTTTTTCTTTTTACTGCAGTATCAAACAATGTGCGCATATGAAGATTAAACCTAGATATAAAAAGATCAAAGTGTTTTAAAACAGCTTGCGCCTTAAGTGGCATTAGATTAGAGAACACCTCCTCGTGTGTGTTAAACTGTTTTCAGTGCCGTCATAAGCAGGTCTGGTTAATGTGCGTGGCATCATACCAAGCTGGGCTTCCTTGGCCATCTGGGTCTCGTGTATAATGTTGCGTAGGATCTGCTCTTCCTGCAGCAGCTTGTGTTTGTCCAGTGCCTCCTGTTGGCGAAGATAGTGATCATGCTGCTTCTGATACTCTTTTAGCTCATTCAGTGTCCGCTGAAGGGATCTAAAAATATGGAAAATGACGGAGGGAAAATAGAGAACAGTTGGCAGAAATACACACCAGGGTAACAAAACATAGCACATTATCATCTTGTTTTCATACCTTTAGGCTAATGACTGACAGCAAATACATACCCAGTAACTGACAGTTTAAATCACACACTTTTTAACTAATATTGTAATCGTTTTTTATATGATTAGTGTTAAAAATTATCATAGGGTTCCTGTTGATTAAAATTACAAGCGATGAGATATAGTGTTTGACACATTTACTTGACATTTATCTTTACCTTTAGGATCATGGTGAAGTCTATTTGCCTTTAACTGGAGCATGCAATGATGTATTTTACCATTGGTTTCCTAGTTTCGACAATAAATTCAGCACTGTTCCAGGATGATTAGTCACTCACTTCTGACTAACTGAGCACATTCTGGTGTTACCAGCACAGACCCTCTTTAGGCCTCTACCGGGTCTAAAAACACTTAAGCCAGAGACACTTAAGCCAAATCTGGAGTGCACTAGAGGAGGGCTTTGTCACAAAAAACCCTCAAAACAAGACACACACACAATATATTCACAGACTGCTAAATCCAGATGAAATAACAGGCATTTGTGTTCACCTGTTTGTTCATCACTAAAGCCTATGTAATGCATGAGAACCAAGACAAATAAATGGAAAGGTTAAGTTCTCATTTTGAGATGTGTGACTCACAATGAACTCGTATACTGAGTAACATGTGAGGACCCATTCCACCTTGATAAATGGCAGTAGCTGCCAGTGTTGTGCCAAAAATGTATTTTATTGCCAGTTTACATCTGTCATAATATGCAAATACTCATTACTTTACATATGTGGAAATAGAAAGCTGGGTCTTTGTGAAGAACTGACCAAAACAGAGTGAGATGCAGTAAATTTGATTAAAAAACCTTAATTCAAATGAAAGTATTTTTTTATTAAATCTGCAAAGATCAGAGAATTGAATCATGCATGTTATTTTGGGGGAATTAGATGAAAGTGTATTTCTGATATACAAGTGTCAGACAAAGAGACTAAAACGGGGGTTAAGTTGAACTGGTACTGCATTAAACCCTACATAGATACCTGTGTATAGGTGTGGTTCCTACCTGTGTTGAGCTTCTAAGCGCTGCTCCAGCTTTTGCTGACACAGCACCGCATGCTTCCTCCTCAGAGCCTGCTCAAAGCCTGGCTGGGCCTGCAGTGCCTGCTCATAACACAGCACTGAGTGGTTGTACTCCCCGAGCATCTAGGTCCATTAAAATAAAGCAAAACAAGAGCCACACAATTACTAAAGTAACAGAAAAGAAAAAAATATGACTTGATCTTTGTTTCAGACTAGTAGTTTAACTGCCAATTTATTTGTGGATGATAATTATCCAGCTCTGTTGTGTGTTGAGTAAGGTTAATTGTTCATAGATTCTAAGAATTAAGTAGCTTATCATGATATAAAAATAAAAAATATATAATGTTTTCTAAATCATATAAGATCTTTTTCACATTCGAACTGCTGCAAAACATTTTGTTCATTAAACCTGAAAGCCTCAAAATGACACTAAAGCTAAATAAAAATGTAACTAAAATTATTCCTCTGAATAAAAATACAAACCTAGACTATCTATGTGCTCATGAAACCAAAACTAAACTATCTACTGTACTAACATACAAGCCGCCTGTTATTATTGCAAAATAAACCCGACATGCAGGCACATGTTTATGCAGGCATATATTCTGCATATGTTCAACCCTGTATCTCAAGTGAGCCTTTTCAGACCAGTTCATTCACTGTATTTGGAGGCAACACCTGAACATCAAGGGCGCGGCTTTGAGAAATGGCATTCAGATACCCTGTGGACACCGTTTCTGTAAGAACTGTATTGAGAAATCCATATGGTATACTACTCATTCCACTTTATCAAGGGCGCTGCCGATGTGCAGCAGAGATGGTGGGCACACATACATATATATTTAGCCATATTAAAACTTTCTTTTTTTAAATTTCATGCCAATTACTCGATCAAAATGTTCAACTATTTCTTCATAATTAAGGCTGGAAGGCTCAAGAAGGGAGAGGCATGTTGAGGCATTTGATGAAAATGCTGATTTTTCAGTAGCTTGTCCATTGTAATCCATGTTATCACTGGCACTGATGTGTTTCATCACAATCAAGTCAAATAATTCTGCTGACAGCTCAAGAAACATGTTTTAGTGTTTCTAAGTATCTTCAGAGTATCTTGATTGAGCTACTATTAAGTAAAAGAATCATTTGATTTTTTTTTTCTGTAGACTGATACAGTTCAACATGGTCCTCTGCAGAACCGTGCCCCACACAAACTTAAAACTAACAAAGCAAAATTAGATTTACCCCTATAATTATTATATCTCTGTGACAAACAGGCCATTTACAGAGCCATTTTGACAAAACTGCACTAAATTTCACTTTGATAAACATGTCCACAGTCAGTCAAACACCATGAACTTCAGCACTCATGTTTCAAAAGCGTCCATTTCCCAAGATGCAAAAACATGATATTCTTGTGGGTTTAATGTTCCAAGCTTTTATCATCTCACTGACTGACCATTAGACACACCACTGTAAATGTTTTACCAAATGGTTTACATATAGTCAGCATGTGCTTTAGGCTTTAGTGTATGTTTTAATGAGGCTTTGACTCACAGCATATATGTTGCCTAAGGTGTAGTGGCTAGTGAACAGATCTGAGGTAAGGTCCAGGGCAGCATGGGCGAGAATAGCAGCATCTGCTGAGAAATGGGCGCGGTGCAGGATGTTGGCCATATTCACCAAGGCGACATCCTTGTGTTGCCTAAACGTACACACACAAAACACATACCAAGTGTGAGAATGTTAACAGGTTTCACATTCTGCAGAGCGGAGTCTTATAATCACTACAGCACAGCAAACAAGTCCAGCAGTTAAGAGGCATTCTGAGTGAGCTGGTGGTACCTTGGAGAGAAATGCAGGGCACGAACAACACAATCTACTGCCTTCTGAGGCTCATTCTTCATTCGCCAGTAGAATGAAGCCATGTTATATAGCACCCAGGAGGATGAGTTCTGAAACACACACATTACAGTTTCTATAAAAACTATCATTATGTTGCATAATTTTTTGTTTCTGAAATAACTTAACGCGGCAACAGTGTCTATATGAACAGGTCTAGTAGAGTCTTGAGTGTACATGGCAGAACTTACCCTCAATAATCCATGATGAACACGATGGCCAACTTCATCAATACTTCGGCCTAGCTTTTGAGACAATGAGCTAAAAATTGGATCCTCCTTTGAAAGAAGTGGGGAGGTCAGGTTTGCCCTCTCCTGTACACCCTGGACCACACAAAAAGGTTTTGGATTTGGCACAATATATACACAGCACCGACAATAAAACAACAACAAATTAAAGCGAGATTCATCTGAACAAAAGTGAGTGATCATCTAACCCGTGAAGTTATAATAATATTGTATAAGTCTTTTAGTATTATACAAATAGATTTCCAAATAATAAACAGTAACTGAAATCAGTACAAATATGTACACTTAGTATAAAAACAATAACTGGAGGTATTACACAGTCACAACTAGGGATGTTATGAGAACCGATACTTACGATACCGTATGACACTATAATAAAAAAAAAATAAAAAATTTAAAAAACGTTGATACTCATTGTTTTAAGAATCAGTACCATCGATAGGCTACTACTCTTCTGTAATTGATGGGGGCAGTATGCGCCGACAGTACACATGCAACAGGTACAGCACCTCATGAAAGAATTGCAACAGCTGCAGCAAATACTCCGCCTCGTCTAATGGACAAAAAAGGACCAAAAGTCGTGTAACAAAGTGTTTCACTTAAACAACCACGACGTGGTTATGGACACACTTAAACCACAGTGTAAACGCTGCCAACGCAGAATTCAAACAAGGGTGGGGGGGTGGTGGTAGTGGTGGGGGGGTACCATGAACCTCTGAAAAGCACCTTTAAGACAGGCACCCAGATCTATTTTTTGAATTCAAGGTGAGTTCCATTATTCAGCATTAAACATTTGCCATGCGATATTATCAGGGCTCAACATTGGCACTGGTTCAATGGCCCAACGCAGTTTTTACAGCCTTGTCCGTTCAGGGCACTGCCGATACGAAATGTTGGCAACAAGAAAGTATACCAGTGGTCACTAACAGGCGGACTGTGGTCTGGGTCTGGACTTACAGCCGGTGATGGAGCACTTCTATTGTAACCGGTTCAGCTTATAGTAGAGTAGATGAGGAAATGCACAGACTATTTGCATGAATGCAGCGCCATCCCACGTGATACCACACAGCCAATCACATCTGTGCATTCAAAGCAGGAAACTGTGACTGACAGCACAGACAGATGAGAGAGTTACAGGCAATAGCAATATTCATTTATATATGCAAATACTTAAAGTATTTCTTATTTAAGTTAATGGGTTTTTATGATTTTTTTTTCTTTACCGTGGTATTGATTTGGTATTGAGAATCATGTACTTTTAGTGGTATCGGTATCGAATCCTGAATTTTTGGTATCGTGATATCCCTTGTCACAACAACAAAACAGATTTTACCACACATACAGCAAAAAGTACTTTTACACCTAAACAACAGAGGCAATGAAAGACATTTGAATTCTGCTCCCTTCCATTTGCAAACAATTGATAAATTTAGTCCTTACTCACCCTAAGATGCTGGAAAGCATGGATACTATATGGTAGCTCAAAGACCTTGGTACAGTCAGGCTTTTCTAGATCTGGAGGCAGAGCTGACCTGGAATCCACATAGTCTTCAGGACTGAGAGGGAAGAGGAAAATCTCTCAGGATGACATTCCTCATAGGAAAATACTACATTTCAAATCAACAGCTTAGAATAAAAACATTATGTACTAATACTATCCCATGACATTACATGAGAAATCCAAGAAATAGCATATATTTATTTTTACTATTAACTGTCGATTTTGCTTTGGCATTGCCATATATGTAAACAAGACAAACATTTAACTCTTGTATTCACCAAAGCCTCTGCAAATAATGACATGATTTTTGGCAAGAAAATAGATTCATGGGGGTTATACATCTCTCTTTTCCAATGTTTACCTGATCTCTTTGCTCTCCAGGGAGATATAAGTGCCATCATACAGGTCCAGGTCTCCCAGAGGTACCTTTGCCATGACACAGTCTGCATCCTCTTTGTAGTGTCTTTGTTCTAGCCCAGTATCTCTATCCTCATTTTCCTCAATGTGGATCTTCTGTGCTACCAGCTGCTTCTGCACAACATTCACCAAGAAAAGTGATTAGTAAGGACTGAGAACTTGGGTGACAGGTGAAGCAAAAAGCGCTGTCTATCATAGTATTTTAGGATTACAGTAAAGGAACTTGAAACACACATACCTCCAGTTTCTTGAGGTAGTTTACACGGGTCTCTTGTCTCATGAATATCACAACATCATGTGGGTGCTTCAGGTTTAAAGGCGAGTCAACCTGTAACAACAGCACGGTTATCGGTGTTAAATACATTCATGTCATCACAATGACAACAAAATATATACCACCAGCTGATTAAAGCACGTTACGTAGTAAATCACGCACGTCTAATTTCACAAGGGCAAACTGAGCATATCTAAGGACCAGCCTGTCATATTTAACTGACAGACTACGGTTTATTTTTCTCTGTAGCTACACGAAGTCAACAGTCCTCAATTTGCTGGCGGTCAGCATGACTTGAGTAAGCTGATAAGGGATTTCCAACTGAAATGTTGCCATGAGTATCATCTATTTGACCACGAAAACCTAAAACATCTGAATGTTAGCGCCAGCTGTAAGGTAACTTAGCTAATATAGGCTAACGGACGTGGCCAAATAAACAAACCGAATGAAAATTTTATTATTTGTGGTTCGTATGTGACAATATCGGTGCTCACAAAATACTTGCTCTGGAGTTCATATAAGTCCATTAACATCACTTTACCAAGTCATGCAATGAAATGTTAAAAACTAGCATAAATTCTACAAGCTAGCCATCTATCTTAACGTCAGCGCTAGCAGGTCTGTGAGCTAACTGTCATACTTGCTGTTGGATTTTTCCATCTTCTGTGACTACCCAGTGGGTGGTAGCTCCTCCAGAGTCCACTATAAGTATACACAGTAGGATGAAAAGCTTCCCCTGAAATAACGTTTTTCGCGAATAGTTGATACGATGGGGCAAAGACTCAGGACAGATTTTCCTGAGGTTCGCCATTTTTCTCGCTTCTTTTGCTCAGTGCCATCCAGCGGCATCCTCCGACCGGAAGGGGGCGCTGTCGGCCGCACAGCACGTGGCAACAAGTTTGCGCTGATGACGTCAGGACAAAAAAAACAGGAAACTCTGAGGAAACGAAAACTTCGAGACATTTTTAAACGAAAGGTAGACACATTTCGAAATAGCATCTGCTTACTCGGTGTTTTAATACTTTTGTGGCTGATGAAGAGGTGAGCCGTGTCTGTTTAAAGGTCAGTGTCGTTTCTGTGTACATTACATCGTTGTGTGAATGGTCAGGTTTGAAGTTGGAGTTCCGCATCCAGGGGCATGACTGCTCCTCAAGTCACAACACTGACAATGCTCCTCAATGTATGAACAGTGTTAGCTTCAATGTAATTACCGCTCTATCATTTCACTGTCTTTCCTGGCTTGGTATTGGCGAGGATACTGCTTCATTTTAAAGCCTGTCATGTTATGCTAATATGACTGTAATGACCTCATCAGTTCAGCGGTACTTCCCATGTTAGGCTAGGTGTAACCGAAGTTCTCCCTTTCTGAGGAGAACTCTACACTGTCATTGTTCGTCATCTTTTATCTGACTATATTTGTTAAACTACTCAGTAACATAATGGTCTATGACGTTTCTCTGTGCGATGTTGTATGTCCATGTTACTGAAATTGTGCTATTTCGTAACCTCGTGTTGAAATTGGTGCTGAAAGAATCATTCAGATCCTTTTGTCTAATGAAAGTGTTATAGAACATTGTGTAAATACTATAAGTTGATAATGTCAAACCGTTCTTAAGTAAAAATAGTATTTAGTAGTGAATTGTACTTTGAGTATGAGAAGTCAGAGTAGCACAGCCCAGCTTAGTTGTGCATTAAATGGTTAATTTTACAATTATATATGATCCATATAAATTCACATAACTGCCACATTCATGCTAAAAGACATACAAGTATTTTTATGGTGACTTCCAAGTGATTATATCCCCTACATATAACCTTTCTGAATTGATTTCTCACCATTTAGTGCAATATTATCCTTTGTATTTTAGATTTTTTTTTTTTTCTGTAAAAATCAGTTTTTTGTTGTTGTTTTTTTATTTACTGATCTTGTAGATGTTCATATAAACCCAAAGTAATTCAAAGGGTATTAGAATACAGAAAGAAAAATTATTATTATTAACTGATGTAAAAATAAGTGTCTATAGCCATTGTTATTTGTCAAACTACATGGGATTTATTGGTGAATCAATGTTGCAGAAGATGGCAGCGTTTCCAATATTAACTGCAAAGCCTCTAATTGTCCAAATGGGTCATATCTGATGACACTGAAATTTACCTGAATTATTTCAACGTATTGGTTGAATTAATTGTTCAAAAGTTATTACACATTTTTAGATCAGTAGATGCTTTTGGTTGCTGTTGGCTGTGTAAACGTTTGAGGCTTATGTCTGTGTATGGTTTTACTGATGCACATGGTTAATGTTATTTACAGTAACTGTTATTAGTTAGTTTAATCTATAGCACCACATCATGTTCTGTAGGATTATCATGTTAATAGCATCACTGTGCATCTATTAAGACATTTCACGACAGCAGATCCTTGGAGATTCACTCAGTACTAGCGCTACAAATTAGTAGTTTCTATGGTTAAAAACAATACAGCACATAGTGTTTAATTTCAACCATCTTTACTCTTTCATCCATTCTCTTTGTGCCTCTTTCCACAGATGTCTTGCTTTGAAAACAATAAGGGCACTTTGGAGGAGGACAGTTATGAGGGAGCTGTTGGTGGAGAGCTGTCCGAATGTGCTTTGGCGATGCTGGAAAAGGAACGAGAATCTCTTCTCAGCCCTTCAGAGAGTCCTGGTACCTTAATGATCAGCAATTCTTCCAGTCTTCAGGCTGCAGCCCCGCTCCAAGGTTATGATGTGGAGTTTGATCCTCCCCTAGAAAGTAAATATGAGTGTCCTATCTGCCTTATGGCTTTGAGAAATGCCATTCAGACACCCTGTGGACACCGTTTCTGCAAGAACTGTATTGAGAAATCCATACGGTATGCTATTAATTCCATTTTATCATGCACTTATTACCAATGGTATCAAGTCTCCTTTTTCTTAAGTATGAATTTCTTATCACAGTTGCTAGCTAACTGCAGAGCAATAATTTACAACAGGAGTTCCCAAAGTGGGGTACATGTACCCCCAGGGGTACTTGGAAGAAGCCCAGGGAGTACTTGAAATTTTGGTGGAAAAATGCATTAAATAAGTCATCATGTACTGAATACAATATGAATAATAATGAGAATTAATGCTGAAATTTAAAACACAATAAATGCATTCATATAATAGTTTTTATCTGGTTTAAGCTTTGGTAACATTTTAAGAACATTTGTATTTTATATTATTCAAAATGAGTAGCTAAGTAATTATTTTTTGTTGATGAAAGGTTCATTTATTAATTAATGACTAATTTATTTATTTTTCTTATCAATGAAAGAGGGCACTTTTCAGTTTATATTTTGTACACAAAATATACTTAAAAAATGTCTTAAAAAATATATATATATTACAGTTAAATATATGTTGTTGGTTTACAATGTTTAGAAAATATACACCTTTGGCACAGGAACAAATTTTGCCTAATTTTTTTCAATCAAAAATGCTGAAGTGAGAGTTGGGGGGGTGCTTGGCTAAAAAAAGTATATTTCAGTGGGTACTCAACTGTAAAAAATTTGAGAACCATTGATTTGAGAACCATTAGATTGAGTGATACTTTTACAAAAAACAAACTTTCCTGCTATAAGGATGAATTCAACATATAACTGAACATCTGGATTTTCTGTTTTCCTCTTGTAAACAGTGACACTGGACAGAAGTGCCCTGTGGACAATGTAATGCTATCAGAAGACCAGCTGTTTCCTGATAACTTTGCAAAGCGTGAGATTCTTTCTCTAACTGTTCGGTGTCCAAACACTGGCTGTTCTGACAAAATGGAGCTTCGACATTTAGAGGTGAGGATTATTAGTAAATACATCTGATTCTGTGTCCAGCTCACGAAAGAACACAGGAAATTTAGACACAAGGCTAGTGTTTCAAAGTCATCTGTCTGTTTGTCCTACACACTCTTTGCTTACGTTGTGTTTTAATAAATAAAGTAGATGCAGTCAGCCACAAATTAGTCATGTAATCTTTCACTGGTGTCCTTCTTCTTAACAACCTTGAGGCATTCCAGGAATTTAAGGCCGCTTCCACTTTCTATATGTGAACACAGATTTCAGTTATTTGGGTTTTGAGACTTATTGCACTTACTGTTAACAGTCATGAAGTTTTGATGATTAAGCCCATGATGTCTTATGAACAGTACAGAACACAGTGTTGATATAGTGACTGAATTTACAGCTTCAATGTATTACTAAACAGCCTTGTTGTATCAGATACAGCACATAAAGTAATTTACTTAATTATGTTTTCATATTACTGCCCTCAGACTCACATGTTAGACTTAAATGTGTTCAGAAGTTTAAGTTTAAGCTCAGAACACATTGTTTAGTTCATTATATGTGTCTTTCTCCATGAGGGGAATTCTTTTTTCTTATGCAGTCTCTAAACCTGTTCTATAATGGGGGAAAAAAGAAAAGAACGGAGCTTAATCTGTCCCAAGAGCGATTTAAACCGCATCCTTGATTAGATTAGATTAGATTAGATTAGATTAGATTAGATTAGATTAGATTAGATTAGATTAGATTAGATTGGATTAGA
>JAPTYQ010000018.1:26512995-26522996 GCA_029814465.1 Ostorhinchus cyanosoma
TGAGAAGCACTTTGAAAACCTGGTCAGTATTTGTCTTTTAAAGCCTGAATCAACTCAAACACCTGGATTCGGTTCAGTCAGGGATTCAAATCTTTCCTTTGGATCATTACTGCGTCCTCTTGTTCTTCTAAACCAGGGGTGTTAAACTGGTTTGAGTTCAGGGGCCACATTCAGACCAGTATGATCTCAAATGGGCCGAACCAGTCAAATAATAAGAGTGAAAAAAGTCAAATTACATTATGATAATGTTTAAATCTACAACGTTTCCTTAAAAATCTGAATAACATGAATAACTTGAAATGTCGTAAGAAAAACAAGTGCAATTTGAACAATATTTTGCCTCAGTTACAGCTTATATTACAATTACAAATACACAAAATGTTTAGTAACAGGCAGAATATTGATAAAATTACACTTACTTCTCTTAAGACATTTCAGGTTGTTCATATTTGTTCATGTTATTCACATTTTTTGTAAAAATTAGCTTGTTAATATAAAGATTTTCATATAATTGAACTTTTTTACACTAAAACAGAGATAAAATCTGCAGTGTTCATTATTTCTAGGTTATTGTGATCATATTTTACTTGTCTGATCCAATTGAGATCTAATTGTTCTGTATGTGGAACCTGAATTAACATGATTTTTACACCATTGATTGTTAATATCTTCAGTGTAATTCAAAGTAGGGGCCAGATTGGACCCTTTGGCGGACCAGATTTGGCCCCCGGGCCTTATGTTTGACACCTGTGTACTAAACGATTGTGTGCCGATATGGGGTAATAATTCTAAATCCAATATTAATTCTATATTCTTACTTAATGGAATTGTTAATCAAGTACAGTTCTTAGCTCTGACAAATTTCCTATTTATAAAATTAAACACTCGAAAACTACATGATATTGTCGACCTTAATGAGCATCTGCTTCCTTACAGTCTAAAGGAACATGTTCGAGTCCAGGCAAAGTCATTACAACTGAAATCTTTAAGAAAATGAAACGTAGAACAAACATAAAAAGCCAGTTTATCTCTATTAGAGGATACATGTCTGGAATAATTTAAACCAAAACCTAAAAATGTCCTTTTCAATTTGTGTATTTAAAAGGATGTATGAATCCAGTATAAAACAAAAAATACAACATTATCTGAATAAGTGAATATCTAGTTTTAATTTAGAAGAATGGATAAAATAAGATACTATTGATACTAATTATTACAGATTATCATGATTAGGAAAACGGTTGAATGGGTCTGTTTACATGAGAGTTTTTATTCCTGTTTAATTCAGAATAAAGGTTAATTCTGCTTTAAGATGACCATGTAAACATCTAATTCCAGTTGAAAATGACTATTCCGAATTAAACTTAATTCTGAATAAAGTCACTGGTTAATTCCACTCTTAATTCTGAATGAACTCATTCCTCAGACATGTAAACGGTTAATTCCACTTTAACGTTATTCCGCTCATTCTGCACATGCTAAAATGTCATGTAAACGTAATGTAAATCTGATTGTGTGTGAGGTGACAAAAAAAAGGTGTATATGAATGGTTTGTCTTGGAAATATACAGAAAAAAGTGTGTTAACAAAACATTTAATTATTAGTTTGTAAAAAGGGGGTGGAGTGCACATTCATGGTTAGGAATTGTGACCCCATTTTGATCTCCTTTCAAAGGATAATGAAAATAAAAATGTTTTTAATTTGGTTTTAAATATATTCAGGGAGCTGGCTTCTCCAATGTCTTTTGGAATTATATCGTACATCTTATCTTATCTTATCTTATCTTATCTTATCTTATCTTATCTTATCTTATCTTATCTTATCTTATCTTAAGTTCAGTGATATTACCTGACAAACCTGAAAAGACTGAATGACAAAAATTAGACTTTAGTGTGACAGAGTGGATCGTAAAAATCTGATTTCAGTTACACCCCAGAGTCCAGACCTGAACCCGGTGGAAAACCTTTGGGATGAGCTGAGGTAAACTTAATCTAGAGTCCAATTCTTCCATTAATACAAGGTTTTACAAGGAAAACGAATGCAACTTTGGAAGGAAAACATGTTGTAATATTTATGCATAAGCACTGCCTTACATGAATAATTCCACACTCAATGCATCCAGTTATGAAATCTAAAGGTGGTCCGTTATAATATTAAAAATAGAATGTTATTAATAGAATGTGCCAAAGCTGTAGTATTCCTACTTACGTCCAAGGTATAAAACTGGACAAACCTGCTCATGTCGAAGTTTATTCTGAACCATTTTACACAGATTATTCGTCCACATCACAGGTGCTTCCATCCTCACAGAACCAACTATAACTCTCCTGGGTAATACATCCAACGCAAACAAAGTCAAATGTATTAAACTTGCCCTTGTCACTGCAAACAAATGTAAAACCATGTAATGAAAAGAAAAACAAAAACCAACGCTGACTTCACCGGAAAAAAATCCAAATCATACCAAGTGTGTTTTTCCTCATTTCTAGTCCAAATATGTCATCACACTTAAAATAAGACGGAATCACCTAAAGAGGAACTTATAAGAAATCATTTTTAGACAATAGATCTTGAAAATGTTATTTAATAAAAAATGTCACCAAGATCATTTTCATTTTCATTTTTTGCTTAATTCTAGATTGTTTTGCTTTTCCCCCTGATGTAATTTTAAAAAATGAATAATTCCAAAAGTATTGGTCGTATTAATATACACTTTTGGCCTGTCTGATCTTTGACCTAAAATACAGAAATACTGCAAAAGGCACAGGTTACATCTGTCCAGTTTATCAGTTATAAAGCAGACACACACACACACACATACACTTTTATAATATACATGCATCTTGACAATGGAGCCAAAACCTACACTGTAAAAAAAAAAAAAAAAAAAAAAAAAAAAAGGAAATGCTGAGATTATTTAAAATTTTAAAGCAATACTGTGGTAATTGAAGGAAGAAATGACAAATTAGTGATAATATATAGTATAGAATAGGATTTATTGTTCTAAATACTCTATATGTTGTTTCCTGGTGTTCTTTGGAGAAGGTGGGCGGAGCTACATGTCAGATAGATGCATTCGAGTGCAGTGGGACTTTTCAGTTCTCAGTTACTGTGCGTTGTCCCTGTGGCTACACTGTAAAAAAAATAAAATGTTGAGATTATTTAAAATTTTAAGCGACCTTCTGCAGGAAAGAGTGTAAGTTTTCTCAATGAGGTTACAGTTCATGGTACTAAGTTCAATTATTCTGTCGTCCCAATGGTACATAGTATGTTCTTCTAAAATGAGCTGGATTTGAACTAGCAACCGTTCATTTATGGGACAACCTGCTCCACCTCCTGAACTACAGCCATGTGTTATAAATACACAGGAGAACTCTTTAGTCCTCTCCTAATGATCATTCACAAATTCAGTCTATGAATAAATCTATGTTGTGGCAACAGATCAAATATTTTGTTGATCTGACGTAAAAAGACGTATTTTTCATGACGGGAACATTTTTTTCTGTTACAACTATGAAGATCTCTGTCTCAACTGAACAAATACCAATTCTCTTTTTTTTTTTTTTTTTACAGTGTATTGAAAATAGCTGACCTTAACCTACTTTTCCGAGGTCAAACATCCTTTCGCAGTTATAATATCTTAATACTTTCAAATCTAAATATGCATATCATAACTTTTGCACAAAGACAGTTTAATCTAAATTATCGCGCAGTAACTTTCAACACAATCTGTATTTGTCCGAAGGCGGATTCAAAATGTGCTGCACGTCGGTGATGTTTCATTTAGTTTTTTGGTGCCAGAGTCAACTCCTCTTTATACTGTTTTTGTCTGTATAATTTAACGGATTGTCACACTCTTACGTGGATTCATAATGTATTGAACGTGGTAGTCACATGCACCGTTGGCACCGGGCTTGTTATTTTGAACACCGCTACAGTCGACTCTAAACCTCGGGTCAACTCAATCAACATGACTGACAGTGCAACAGCTCCAAAACTAATCAATACTGCTGCTACTAAACAACACACCGCTCTGTTGTTGAGGGATATTAGAGGTTTTCACATACAGTCGGCTGTTTACATTTCACCAAATGTCAGCAGGAGTCATGGGTTCCAGTTCCGACTCCTAATCATGCTACGGTGTTTGCCTTTGCCTTTTGCGCTACAGGCCACGGATGTTTGGATGGAATCTGTTGTTCCCCAGCTGTCAGACAACCAATCACTAGAATACGATGTGCATTTAAACCCCCACGCTGGCATTTCTCTCATGGCCTTCTCCTCTTTCCTCAGTACATGATGTGCACTGCAATGCAAATACTGTACTAGAGGCAATTTATATTACCATATTACAGCTCCTCTTGTTTTTACAGTACCGTTCCATCTCGCTCATTTCCATTTCTCATTTCTTGGCTGCATTCTCGGAACACTCCAAAACATCGTAGCCCCNNNNACGGCACCAGGCATATAACATGACACCATTTAGTATCGCTGCATCACTGAGACGGATATTATTGGTTTGAACTGAAGAGGAAATCATGGCTTTTGTCCTGAAGGAAATAATACTATCACTGTTTAGAGTTGCCTGCCGTTGTTATTGGTGTTGACGACAATAGGGAGGATTGGATAGCGTCACAAAATCAGTTTGGACTCCATGCTTTCAGTGTTTCATCAGCGTTGAAGACACAACTCATTATCATATTGGAAATAGTAGAGAGGGGGAAAAAATGGCTTATTTGCATCTTTTTAAAACAATAAAAAAAAAAAAAAGTCTTTGGTGGCATTAATCCAAACATGCAGCGATGGTGCTTTTGCTGAAATGATTTTTGATGTAACTGGTTTGGAAATTGCAAAAATCCCTACAAAATAAATCAGCATAATCAGCACGCTGTTAATTCCGAGCTGAAAGATAAGAAGTAAATAAAGGATAGGGATGAAAATAGTCAACCAATGGTGAGGCTTTATTTAACAGACGTGTTGTTGTGAAGCAGATTACAACAATGTTTTAATGAGAGGCTTCTGGATCTGTGTAATGACACCAAAAAGGTGATTTTGAGCGCTGGCCCTTTAAATGCAAATGAGCCACTTCAGGCCACGCCCCCTCCAGGTTGCTGCTCTGTCCTGTTCAACCAACAACTGAACATTTTTAGGTAATGGGCTTGAATTTTTGACATATTTTCAGTTTTTACTCCAACCGCTTCCGTTGACAAATAATTATGTCGTACTCGGAGAAACGTTGGTCTGAAGTTTTGACCTTATTTGTGCAAATGTCGTGACGTAACTAATTATAGACGTAACAAATAAAGCAGGAATTCAATCAGGTTGTAGAAATCTGTTTTATTTTTGCCAAAATGAATATAAAGCTAGCTTTGCAGCAGCTGGAGGGTTCAACTTCAAACAAATACACAAATAAATGAACCACAGACTAATAAAAGTGTGTTTAGTTAAATATGAGCCCTTTCAGATTTTTCTTTTTTTGTAGTCGAGTCCCAGGTTTCATCCAGGCTTTAAGTGTTTGTTGTACGTGTAGGATCAGCTGACCTTTTTTTTTTTTTCACTCCAACCCACAGTATTTACTTCCATCCTGTATAGTAGCAGCTACGGTAAAGCAAACATTTTACTACAGTACAACTATGAAATAAAAACCTATGGATGCATTTAACTATCACTAACCAGTGGAGCGATTAATTTGATATGAATAGTTGACAGTGTGCGTTAATATACATGAAAAATGTGTTTCTTAGTTTCAGGAACGTGTAACATTTTTGTATTCCAGCAGCACAAACGCATTTCATTGAACTTTAATTTCAGTATTTTTTTTTTAATGTTAGAATTTAGTGATATTCCTATACTTTCTTTTTCCTTCCACTCATCTTTTCACGGTCCAGTAGACACATCAGTAGTAGTCCACACAAATATTGAGGCAGGTCTAAAAATGCATCAGGCTTTAGAGGCACAGAATATAGAAGGCGTGATAAATGTTGCATGTGTTCATACATGTTGCATGGCTGCGGACAGTACATTATCAGCCTTGTTTGCATCAAACCAGTGACCTGAGTGTTTGCCTCATGTGAAAGATTAATGATAAAAGTACACAACATGTCAATCACATATACGGAGGTAAGCATGTATTTCAGTTCTAAAAGGACTCTATTCTTGACCGGTGAAAAGTCACTGCATGTGGCTTATTATTTATTCAACTGATGCTAAGAGTAAAAGCAATAATTTAGACAAAAATATCTAATGGATGTCTTTCATGTGGGGACAATTGTTGTTTTTATTTTATTTTTTTATTTTTTTTATGAGAATTTCTGTGCAGGGACAAGGTTCATGTTTATTGTTTTTTGTTAGTTTGACAACAGAGAATGAATAAGAATATTTTTTATGACCACTCTGTTGCAGAATGCACCACAAATGCAATTACCACACATTTTAATTTGTGGTTTAAAGAAACATAATTGTTTGTGACAAAAAGACTCTACTTATTTCTTCCTTTTTTACTGTTGAGTCTAAGTGTGATGAATCATCCAAATACATTCATCATGTGCACTTTTTTTTTTTTTTTTGCTGTTGCTAAAAACATTGGTTAGATGAGTTTTATTTTCCTGACAAAGTGATTTGCATGATAACAGAGTAGAGGAGTTCGCAAGCAATTTGTCAGTAACAATGATCGGGGAAATGTTGTAATCAAAGAAGCCACGCTCAGTTTTGTCGAATGGATGATCAGGTGCAGCGGCTGTTTAGCCCCGCCCCTCAGTCTGAGATGGACTGGGTTTAGGAGACACGCTCCACTGCCTCCCCAACAGAGAAGAGCTCTGAAAGCCACTGCAGCAACAGCACAAACCGCATTTACGCCGCATTTCCCCAAATCACAGCAGACCCCGGAGGTATAGAATTCACCGTCAATAATTCAGTAAAGAATAATGCGACTTATATTAATGCTGTGAGGATGTTATTTCCAGGGTGGACGTGTGTTAACACATGTGTTCGTTAGAGGAGGTTGAGGAGACATGAACCCTAGGGAACATGAGACAGGAATAGAACTAATGCACACAAGTCTGTCAGCTGAAACCTTAGAAATGTGTCTAATTAAACCAGGAACCAAGATGTGGGTGGCCTTGTGACTCCACTTGCCCCTTGTTAAGGGGTAAGTGGATCTGGCTCAGGGGGGAAGTTGAACCATCGAACAAAACAATCAGTATTCAGGAGGTTTTCTCTTTATCCAAATGTATATTCCAGACTTTTTCAAAACTGCTATTTTTCCCTGAATACTTTACCTTTATGTACTTTTATAGTTTTGTGCCTACTTCTTTGGTTAAGGTTGTACCTGTTGTGTTTTGTAGAAATGCTCATTTTAATAAATGCATGAATGAATGAATTAATGTATTATTCACAGTCAATTATGTTTAAGTGACAGAAATGTTTTCAAAACAAACGAAAATCACAAAAGTGCATAAATATCACACAAGCACGTTTCAGTTGGATCATTCCAGTACCAACAGATTAATGAAACCATATCAGGTTTTTTTTAATATGTTTACCTCATCTATGTCTTATCTTACAAAATAATGTGCATATTATGAGCATACTCGAAACAGAAACTTTTTTCCATACTTTCCAAACTTTTCAAGGTCTGGAAAAGAACATTTAAAAATTCCAAGACTATTGATAATCATTTATTATTTATTTAGTTATGATTCATTCATTCATTTTCATTCATTTTCTTTATCCTCACTAGGGTCATGGGGGTCACTTGGAGCTTATTCCAGCTACATATGAGTGAAGGCGGGGTTCATCCTGGACATGTCACCAGTTCATCACAGGGCTGAACATATAGAGACAAACAATCATTTATGATTAATTAAATTATTAGACTATTATTATTATTAAAATGACTTCTTAAGACTTTCAAGACCTGCACAAGCACCCTGGTGTTTCATTAATAAATGCTGAAGTGTGGTTCTAAATGTAATTTATTTCCACTATTTGTGTTCTTGAAAAACAAACCACTATTAATACTATTACTGTTACATATATATACGTATATACATTACAATAATGCTCTCGAAGGATTGAAACACACAACTAGAGCGCAGACCTCCGCCAAGCGCAACAATTAAGACAATTTTTGTCCCCATTTACCACAATGTTAACAAAAATTTCAAAGTGATCCAGACATTAAAGTCATCAGAATCAAAATGTGACGTTAAAGTACATTTAAAAGACACTATTTAAGAGTTTAAGAGGAAGCAACAATAAACAAGAATGTTTTTGGCCCTGATTTAAAGGAGCTGACAACTAATATATGTATTTAACTAGTGTGTCGACCCGTGGGGATCCACAGGTTCCAGCTGTTGTGGTTTTTATGCTGGTGTGTATTCGTGCATGCTGTACCGCATTTGTCCAGCAGTCAGCGCCAAAGCATTCTGGGTTTAGCAACGTGATTGCAAGGCTATTGTATTCCAAAAAAATTTCAAAGTGATCTAGAATCCAGGATTTCTTCTGGATCACCCCCAAAAACGAATCGATTCCTCCTTTTGCCATTTCAAACTATCCCTGAAATTATCATAAAAATCTGTCCATAACTTTTTTAGTTATGTTGCTAACGAACGAACGGACAAACAAACAAACCCAGGCAAAAACATGACCTCCTTGGCGTAGGTAATAAATGCATTGACCACTGGGACTTGTACTATTGCCCATAAAGTTGAAATAAAATATGTTTCATATTTCATACAAAACTATGAAATTCTGACTGATGCTGAATGAACTAATTTGACAGATAAAGTATAACTGGGACTCTCTGTAATCACTGCTGTGGTCAAAGGTGAAAACTGACATGTAGAAACAGGAATAAAAACAGGAATGTGTCTTCATGGGTAACATCTTCAGCTCCATTACCTGCGGACCTCAGGTAAATTGTCATAATTGCGGCGGTCGTCTGTGAGAACTGAGCATGTCTATAATTCATAAAGTAAAAATTCTAGCTCCAATGCCCTTCTGTAGTTCAGCAAACGCACAGCTCCTGTCAGAACGTTAGTCCTGTGCACATCCACGTCTCTGTCATTTTGTGGGTTATGCAGCATTTTTTCTTTCCTCTGCAAATGTATTCAGCCTTTTGTCCAGGACGAGCAGTGGAGGATGATTAATGGAACTTTTAAAAGGTGTTTGTGTTTGGAAATCCAGGAGGCTCATGTGGGGATAGATCTACAGATAGATGGACAGATCCATTTACGGACCGCTGTCCCCAAACCTCGCACAAAACAATCCAGACTCTTTTCATGGATCGATCCACGTTGGTGTAAAAATCTACCAAACACTGAAAACAGGAGCGTCTGTCGATCTTCCAGAAGCTCGTGAAGACCCACCTCCTGTCATAGCACCGACAAACATCCCATTTTGAATGCATTATGTTTATTCTATTGTTTTACTTGGTTTTCTTATTTTACTGTTTTTAATTTCAGCTGTTTTTATTCCTTTTAATCTATTCTTGTAATTCATTCAATCATTGTGCTTTTTTCTTCTTTGTTTTTTTTTATTGTATAGATGTTTTATGTTTTTAAATCTTGTATTTTATTGTTTTTATTTAGCTTTTTGTTTTTTCTTCTTCACTTTGGTCCACTGTGGTTATTTTAAAGTGCTAGAGAGAGAGAGAGAGAGAGAGAGAGAGACCTTAATTGTTAACTTTCCCCTGTAAATCGCTTTGGAAAAATGCATTCATGTAAAAAGTAAATGTAAATGTTTAGAGCATTTACTCTTTAGCTCAGGAGTGTTAAACATGCGTCCAAACCCAGTCTACCAAAGGGTCCAATGGGATCTGAATTTACAAAATGCAAGAATTAGACTGAAAAAAATGAACAGTTATAGATATCAACGTCATTTTAGTTCAGGTTCCACCTACATAATAACCTATAAATAATGAGGCCACATTTTCACCCTGTTTTAAAGCAGCGTTTGACTTTCATCACTAATTTCTCTTCAAATCTCTAAAACCCCAGTGAGAG
>JAPTYQ010000018.1:26996466-27007902 GCA_029814465.1 Ostorhinchus cyanosoma
AGATAATCCACCAGGAGGAGGAATTCGTTCACTAGAGAGAGGCCTTTCCAGTGACACAACAAGACTGTCACCAATGAGGAAGAACTTTGACAATTTTGAAAAGGAATTACCAATTTGTTACATGTTTGTGTCATATTCTGTTTTTGTTTGTTCAAAAATAATACTATTTGAGCTTTGAGACCTGATGTATCAAATATGATACAAAATTGAAACTCATACATGGAAATTGATATTTGAAAAAAAAAAACAAAAAAAAAAGATGTTTTGGTTGTTCGCAAGGACCAATAAAGGTTCCAGTTTGAAAGAACTGGAATTTTCTATCAATGATTCAGTGGTTCAAGTTTTACAGGGTTTCGCCTCATTCATACATATTCACAGTGTGGTCCAAAAGAAGTCCCACAGTCCAACACTTAGCCTGATCCAGCCTTTAGATTAGATTATGCATTCACTGCGGCATCATTTTGATATTATTATACAGCATCACAACATTCATTTCTATCATTTTTTTGGTCTTAGACCTGACCAATCAAATCAACATAACACTGCCCCCATTGGCATGCACTGTGGGGACTAGGCATGATGGGTAATCACTTCACCCCCCTCTCTTCTCACCCTGATGCACCCATCACTCTGGATCAGGGTCAGTCTGGACTCATTCAGACCACATGACCTTTTAACATTGAAACACAAGCCAATATTTACATTTCCTGAGAAATTGATTTATGAAATGACAAACAGCTCATTACAAGGATTAAAGAAGTTGCAGATAAAAAACATTAATCACAGTAATTATTATCATCAGTAATTATCCAGTGGTAGGATCTCAACTGTTTGTTGAATTAAATTGAGGTGGGGTAAGAACCCATTGTCATATGTCTGGAAAGTGAAGATAGAAATGAATCATACTCTGTATTCATGTTCCTCAGGACAGTTTTGCTTCAGCTTTTTGACTCAAATAATAAGGTTCACTCCTGACTTCTTCATCGTCTCTCTTCTGCTAATCTCCAGTGTAATATTGCACAACAATAACTACTGTTAGCTTAGACATGGAGGTGCTTAAAACTGCAGTGCAATATACTTTATTATGTCACTAAACAATATTCCATAAATAAGTTCCCAAATATTGCAATTCAGATGGTCTGGACTAAAACCTTTCTCTCTGTTTTGGCTGATTGATGCTTCCAGACATTCACTGGGGTTAAATGTTACTGATTGCTGTTGAAGTTCCATCAGATGTGAATCTCTTGTTAATAACATGAACAACATTAGGTCTTTTATATTTAGATTTTGTCTTCTGATTGGAGCTGTTTTAAACTCTTTCCCCATGAGTTTAGCTTCTGCATCTTTAACATCAATCAACAACAACAACAGCTTATGCTACGTTCACACAGCAGGTTTTAATGCACAACTCAGATTTTTGGTGAAATCCAGTATTTTTGTGTGTTTGTTCATATTACACATTAAATGTAACTTCTATCAGTTTTGAGTATGAACTGAATGCGACCCTGAAGTGACCTGCATCCAAAACAAAAAAGGTTTTAAGTAGGTATGTTTTTCTGGACGTTTCTCCTCCTGGAACGCAGAACTGTGACATTAGCTGTATTTCAATGATGTGAATGTTGGATAAATGTGACCTGGCCGTTCAGACTGAAGTCTCACTGCAAAGTATCAGATACATATCAGATTTAGAACCACATATGAGAGCGACCTGGGTTGGATTTTTTTTAAAATCTGATTAGTGCTGTTCAAACTGTCTTTAACAGATCAGATACAGGTCACATATGGGCTAAAAATATCAGATTTGGACCACATTCACCCACAGTCTGAACGTAGCCTTGGACACAACCTTCGCGTTTTAGTATAAGCGTTGAAATTGCCAGATAAAAAAAAAAAAAGAAGAAGAAGAAAAGACTTTAAAACTACCATTATCTCCATCTCCAGTGCAGTAGTTTTTGTGGGAGTGATAATAAAAGCATCTGATCCAGAGGAAACAACCTCAGCCTTGGCACAGTTTAGTACACAATCAATAAATCAATGTTCATACATGCACACAGCTCACTGGCTCTGATAATAATAATTATAAGACAATTTGTGTTTGCCTGTCGTCTCTGGGGGTGGTTTGTTCAAGTGAATTCAGCTGTGGACCGGACCGGACTGGACTGGACCGGACTAGACTGGACCGGACCGGACTGAACTGGACCGGACTGGACCGGACTGGACCGGACCGGACTGGACTTGACTGGACCGGACTGGACTGGACTGGACCGGACCGGACTAGACTGGACCGGACTGGACTGACTGGACTAGACCGGACCGGACTAGACTGGACCGGACTGGACTGGACTGGACCGGACCGGACTGAACTGAACTGGACTGGACTGGACCGGACTAGACTGGACCGGACTGGACTGGGTTGGCCAGGATTTCAAATCAGCAGAAGCTGGACTTTGTCTCTGACCTTGATTGACCCGAACACTGTTTCAAGGGACTAAGAACACGAATTATAGATAACACCATGACCGTACACACACGCTAATGCCCTCTCTGTCTGCTTAGCCATGTGGTCGATATTCACTGGTGCATGTCATTGTGTCTGGGGAAGGCAGACAAAGGTTAATGATGGGGTAAAGGGCAAAACTCCCTCCCATGTGCGAACTTTGTGCCAATTCTGACTGTAGACCATAACAGACCACAGAAGGCTAACAGGCACCATTACTGTGAGAGTTTCCCCAGACAGTTACAAACATGGGCAAAAAGTACAACATGTTCTAGCATGATAGTTCTGTGTAGGAACCGGCAGCTAAATGTGTCTTTGTTAATGTTAAATACATGACATGAAATTTCTGACATTTGGAGCTCAGTCACAAATACTATAAAAAGTAGCAGTAGATGATGTCCTGAAGTAGCAGTGAATCATGGGAGAAAATGAGTCCAAATTGTGCTTAGAGATGAGGTAATGAATTAAAAATGTATTCACGTCACAATAAGGGATGCCTGCATTGAAAAGGAAAAAAAGGCTTCTACATGTGTTGAAGAAATGTTTCCTGAGATCCTCCTTTTTTCTATTTAATGTTATTTTTTACATTTTTGTTTTCAGAAAAAAGAATGGTAATAATAAATATACAAGAATATATTTTCTTTCCTCACTGCTATTTACACAAGTTATGACCTAAAAATCCATATCTGAACCCCTACTGTTAGTTTGTATGTGACTAGTAATTTAAGGACAACACTTTAGTCAGAAAAAAATTAAGAAAATTGTGGTAATGTGGAAAAAATGAAGTTGACAATCCTGCGACGCAAACCATTCATTTGAACCAATCATATTATCTACGTACATTCTGACTCAGAGAAGTTTTGTTTGTGTATGAACTTAATTTACAGTTTACATTAAATTGCTTCAACAATTTATTTTTTTCAATGTATAATTTTCAGCTGATTCACCAGGTGATTCCATTTAAAGGTGGATGATGTAACACTGCCTAACCCGTCACTTTGTAGAGAAGCAGCTAAAAATGCCTTATACTGTAGCTACAAAGTAGAAATGTACGCCATGATATCCACTTACCACATGACTGTTTCCTTTCCTCATGTGTGTTGGATAGATTCTTGACAGATATTGATCATGAAAGCGTTCATGCACTTGTTTACATCACTAAGTTATTAATAACTGATCAAAATTAAATAAGGTATGCAGCATTTTTAACTAAAGCCCCACTGACAGATTCTAGGAGGATCAGGGTAAAGTTGAATAAAACTGTCAATAGATTTATGTGCATACAGTTGAAGGCACCGACTAATGGAAAAAAAAAAAAGACAAAAAAAATATATATATATGTAAAATATACTTCACTGACTTCTGGCAAGATATCTTAAAAGTAGGGGAGGAGATCCTGGGAAAACAGTTCGAGCCCCCTGAAGCCACGCCTCCAGAGTACTCGCAGAGGGGGGAGGGACAAATGACAGTTAAGTTTGATAGACATGTCACCCCTCAATCATTTCAATGGGCTGGTTAAAATGATTGGATGGTGTTTTTTCAATCCTGTCCATTCCACAGGTGAAAACATTTTTTTTTTATTTTTTTTTTATTTTTTTTTTAGAGCATTTAATTAATTGATTGCAATCAGGGTGTGAAGGGGATTTTAAGCAATAAAATAAAAAAAACTCCAGGAAAACATCTCCTACCCTTCCTTTAACGGCAAACATAACCAACTGTATTGTTCATTTGATAGACTTTCCTCTGGACTAAAACATTGGACTTCTTCTTTCTCTTCTTTCAGTTTTCTGAGGCCATGTTAAGTTAAAACTAAATTATACTGATTGAAGTGAAATTTAGATTGCGGACAATCTGGTCAGGTTTCTTGCCGTGTTGGACAGTTTACAAGCTAGGTATGAAAGAGTCGCTATGTTTAGTTTTATGTGATATCTCTGTTCAATGTTAATGACTCCAGGGCTTCAGTGAAAGCAGACTCCTGTTGGAAGCTCTGATGCCTTTAATCCTCTTTAGCTGCACTCTGCTTCTCTCACCAAAGAGAAACTAGCAGCAGAAAATCATTTTTCTACTCCACAGCCCATCAACAAAGGCTTACATTTGGCTCACGCTTTGCGCAAATTACTCATGGACAGCGTGAATTACTGAGATAAAGAGGCAGCGAGAGGAAAAGAGAAAATAACACATCGACAGTTGGTCACAATAACCAGGATGGCATGGCTGCAATTAGTGTTAAAAAAAAAAAAAAAACTCTGAAGTTTTTACAAAAGAAATTAATTTCATGATTCCAGATTTGTTGATCTGACTAGAACAAGGGCAATAAGACTGTGATAGCGCTTAATAAAAGTACAAAAAATAAATAAATAAATAAAAGTAGAGAGCAGCTATTCCAAGTGTGGAAAGTAATATCTGAAAGCATGGCATTGAAGCTAAACACATTAGTTTTTACATCAAAAGAGGCTTGTAATTTAGTTCCAGTTACTCTAATGCCACAGTGTCATTGATAGAGTTAGTGGCTCTTTGTAACTATTCATCAACTCCTACATACTCAGAATGTGAGAATGAAAAACCCATTTATTTCTGCACATTCTGAAGTCTGGTCTTTTGAAATTAGTGACTTGACTGCACTCTTCCATGGAGGATGGCAGTCCGAGGCTGATGGACGGTCGTTACGGAACCAGACTGTCATACGTCGACCTGCAGGTGACGGCCCCACCAGCCCAGATCACCAGGTATTCACCTTCCCCAGACCTGGAGCAAGGCCAGGGTCCAGGTATCCAGGTCAACATACGTATGACTGAGGGATTTTTGAAGTTACCTTTACAGGGTAACATAATCGACAGGTATACTTTACATTTTTTTGACTTAAAATCAACAAAACCAAAACACCGCATGGCAGTTTTACTAAAAGATTCTTCTAAATATCATATATATACAACTGAGTAAAATTGAAATTTATTTATAAAGATATTGCGGTAACACTGTTGACATAAGAGTGTGATAAATACACACTTAACTCACACACTTTATCCTCCTGAGACCCAGAAATGCATTGTTGTCCTCTGTAGGGGACAAAACTTTCACAGCTTTATTGAAGAAAAAACAAAACATGTTATCCACTGCAAAAAGGACATTCCGTCAAAATGTTCAAAATGCACCTGAAAAATCTGTTGCTTCGTACCGTTTCCAAAAAAGCCAATTGTTTAACGTAAAAAAGCCAAAACTTGTACTTTGCTGGATCTTAGGTGGTTATCTAAAATAACTGAGAAAGAGGAGCCAGAGTTTTTCTTCAAGAGGAAATGACATCATGTGGATCAGGTCATGTGATCTGGAATGAACACACTAACTTCAGAGGTGTTTTTGGAACGGGTAACTTAATTAAAAGTGATTTCTCGGACACATTTACAATTTGTTATTTCCCATATTAAATTTTATATATTTCCATGATGATCTCAACTTAATAAAAAGAACATAATCAAAATAATTTTTTGAAGAAGTTAATTTTATTCTTGTTTAGTTAATCAGAAGGGGGTTGTTAATAAATTCAGACGGTTATTTAGTTGATATTTTAGTATATCTAGTCATTTCTGAAATATTTATTAATCATTTATTAATAAGTGATTCTTTCTAATATTTTGTAATTACGGAATTTTTAAAGACATGATTATAATGAACATAAAAAAATCATTAGTTTTTCTTTTTTATTATTTCTAATAAAGATATAAACTAGATATACCCCATGGACTTGAAAGTCCCTCAATCATATATTATACATTGACATTTTGTGCTTTGAATGAGCCTTTGGACACTCATGCTGCGTTCCAAAGTGCTGGGAGTCAACGCAGTAAAATGCATTGGAACGCCTGTTGAAGCCAGAGGTCCTATAGGTGTAAACTATGGCCAGATCGAAATACCCCGACCTCACCGCCAACTACAATGTGACATCAACACAACAATGGCGTTGCAGAGTGTGCAAGTTCACAATGAAAAAAAACTTCACAATATAGAAGTAGCTCATCCATCATTTCACTTTTTCCACGTCGTTAGCGTTTATGAGAACACTGGACTGTCGACAGGCAAAGTGCCTCTTCACCAACAAAGCAAATAGGAGCTTAAATCTGTGGTCCGCCGTATTTATGTTCAACTTGGATCACCTTGAATACTTATCGGTGGGATGTAGTTAACCCATAAAGACCCAAACAACCACTGGTGACCAAAACTATCCACCAATATTAAATGTTTAATAACTTCCACTAATCCTATCAATACCTGAAAATAATTAGTGTAAAATGCAGTTTGTCGTCTTTTCATAGTGATCATGTATGACCCATTTTTGGACGTTCAGAGGCTGCGTAGTTACCATGGAAACGCCGTCATCTTCTACAGCATTGATTCACCAGTAAAACCCATGGAGTTGGATCAATGACAGCGGATGGACACACTTGTTTTTATGCTCAGTTAATGATACTTTTTTTTTTTTAATATTATATTTTCTTCCGTTGTCTAAGAAAATTAACTCTCATCTGAGCTTTTCTGAACATCTACATGATCAGTAAATTAAATATGGTAAGATACCAGATTTTTATGGAAGAAACGCAAAATACAGAGGGGGATATTATAATAAATGTTAATAAATCACTTAAGAAAAGTTAAATAGAGAGAAAAAAAACTCATTTCGGAACTACCACAAATGTAACACTGGGTCTTTATGGGTTAACTCCAAGTGAGATATATTCTAAAGTACCCTGCAAGTGTACATGCTAGTGTGGTGGCCATTCTGCTTCAAGAATCAACATGTTGTACATTCCAACATGATCTCCTGCACACCTCAGTCATAACCAGTGGTTTTATGAGTTAGTAGTCGCTTTTCCATTGGATATATGCGCAAAACTTTATCGATATTTACAAAATGTCGAAAAAACAGAAGTACATAATGTCCGTTTTTCCATTAAATCACAAACGCGATGATTTGTTTATTTATTATTGTGAGATGACACGAGAAGTCATTCCATAAACATGGTGACGAACGTAAATATCATGCTGTTTTACAGATATATTCATTATTTTTATATATTACCCCTCTATCTCGTACCAAATTAAAAATGCTGTGGTTTCCTGGTGTGTCCACACATACCGCACCATGTTTCTTTTAAAACTCTTCTTCTCTCGTTGTAACATCCGTCATCATCCGGTTTTTTTTATTCACTTGACTGTAGTTGCGAAAAAAGGTCTTTCCATTGCATTTTTGCGTAATGTACCAATTTGGCAACGACTGACAAACCACCTCTAGCCAGTGTAAAAACTTTTAATCGTTTCGTCGCAATTGTCGTTTTTCTATTAGGTGAATTTTTATCCGCAAGTTATATTTACGGTATTTGAAGGTCAACGGAAAACCGACTATTGTTGCCTTTCAATCAGCTTGAACCAGTCTGGCATTTCTTCTCTTGACCTCCGGCAATTCTCTGTAAACATTTACTGTTCATACCACTCTCTCGATACTTAGAGATGGTAGTAACTAGGGAATTATTCCAAACAACCTGCCTGGTACGGTACCAACAACCACACCAGAGTACCTTAACTTTACCCCTCTTCCCCATTCTGGTGCATGATTTGAACTTCAGGAGATCTTGTGAGTGATATTCTATTGAAGATCCTACCATGGTTAACAAGCATCACAGTTTGCAGAAATACACGTCTAACTACATGTGACTCGGAGTAGAGTTGCTGCATCATCATGGTCTACTGAGCTGTTTTGACATTTGACTAGAATGTCTCCTGGAATGCATGTCAAACAGACAGGAGACCATAGGAGACGCCCAGGAGACTTATTTCTCAGCTGACTTGGTAACCCTAGCCTTGTACGGTACAAGGTCTAGCTATCTGCACTTAGACTGCTGCCTCCAAGACTGAGGCCTGAACAGAAAATAGACAAGTGGAAGAATGTCTGAAGTCAATGTTGAGTGTTGATGCTGTGATTAAAGAAGCCAAATATGGGTTCAAAGTAGGTAATGAGATAAATACCAAACAGAGTAGAAGAAAACAGAACGGCTGAAAAACCTGATTGAAATGTTTCTGGTGTTGACATGTCTATCTTATAATAGGCTTTGTCAGAAAGAGTCACATTTGAGCAAACATGTTGAAAAGTACAACTGGGAAACTTCTCATTTTCATTTCTTTAGATTCCTGGCACGTCCAAGTTATTTATTTTTTTTTTTTTTTCTGGATAAACTTTGAAACTGCCACAAAACAATCAAGAAGGTCTGAGCACCAACCTACATGTTCAGATCTAAGATTTTCCTTTGGCAAGGAGGTTGTGTTTCCACCCGTTTAATTAGTCTCCGTCTGTCAATATGATATCTTGGAAACATTGGCTTGGATTTCTGTAAAATCTGGCAGACATATAGACCTTGGGCTAGGAAACAGCTCATTAAAGTTTGGTGTCAATCTGGGATTTCTGCCATCAGACACAAAAATATATACTACGACTGACTAACACAGATAAAGACATAATCCTGAGGGGGCGTTTCAAAGGAAGAAATCAATTTAACTGAAAAGTAAGTGATGGAAATTTTGTCTGCCGGTGGAACAGCAAGGTAGGATATTGTTCAGCACTGGCCTCTGTTTCTGCTCTGGTGCTTTTTGCTTTTTGATTTATCTCTCTGTAGCCTCTTCCACATACCTATGGGTGCACTTTCTACTTTAGCACTGCAGTGCTGCCAGGCTCAAAGTGTATAAATGATTTAGAATTTCCTATAACTCTAAACCAAAACCCAGGCCTCTTATCCCCACAACACCGTGCACAAAAAACAACCACATAAACATAGACTCCACACCACCCCAAAATAACTGCATTCACTATTTAGAGGGGATCCAAGGGGCTTGTACACTTTGGTAAAAAAATAAATAAATAAAAACACTTACTTAAAAGTGCTTGTGATGAAAGCCTGTGATGCAAACTTATTTTTTTGGTCTTTTTTGTTGGAGGCTATTTCTGCAGTTAGTTTTTCTGAAAGCTTCATTGTTCATTTTGAAACTGAAAGCGTCCTCTTCCACTGCCCTTATGCTATCTGAGTATGCAGATTTAGTTTTTACTAGAAAGCAGATTTCAGTAAGAACTGTTTTTGTTCTTAGTGGCAGAAGTCAACAGTAGGAGTTTTAAAATTTTTTTTTTAATAGATCTTTTTTTCTTTATGCTGTTTGGCCGTTACAGCGTGTGTCTACACAAATCAGGCTTTTTCTGTGGGTGCCTGAGGAATCATATGTGTTATTGTGGCAGGTTCACTACAGCCACTAAGCATCAAAAACAACATACAGATCATTCACAACATTGGCTACCAGCAATACACTAACTCATTATTCTTACAGTCAAAATGAATGAAACTTACAGATATTGTGTTCTATTAAACAGTTCAAACAATGTGCAAAGCTAAAAAATAATCTGTTACCAGCAAATATACAGAAATAATTCAGTATTCATGAGGGGTGTTATAATTTAAGGGGGAAAATGAACTTTAATGTTCACCTAATATGTACGACCAGGTAAAGTTTAGGAGGATGAGACTATGGAACAGATTCAATATAGAGGTGAAGTAATGTCTGAGCATGAAACAGTTTAAAATGAGGTACAAAGACACGATCTTTAAAGGAGTCGTATGTAGGATTGTTCCAAAACTGGTACTGAAATCATTTTCAAAATACTGTCGAGTGTACTTATACCAGGCCCAGTCTCTTCTTCTGGAACCAGGCAGAGAAAACAGCGCTGCCTGGACCTGCAGTCTCATCAGCCAGTGAGACCCACTGAGATCCAATTCTGCTCCACGTTCAGCCGTCTCCATGTTTCTAAAGCATCTCCTGTACGTATACTTGTTTTGTTTCTCACTTTGTCATAATGAGAGGCTTTTTAGCTTTAGTAACATGAGACATTTGTGATCAGAAATGTTCCAGATGCAGCTCAGTGGGACTGGTAACCTGAGTGAACAAACACTACTGACTCTGTGATTGGCTGATAGCTGATGGGCGGAGCTTCAGACCAAAACACCGAATGAAAACAGAAGCATTATTTAGGAGTTGACACTGAGCTTTTCAAATGTGAATATTCTGTCTGGAGTACTACAGTCAGTGATATCAGTATTTGAAATGAACAGGATTCCTTAATGCCTGCAGACATTCAGGGCCATTTTATGATTAACTGGAAATATAATTCTTAAATTCAGCTCCTTTCAGAGGTACAAGGATGAGGGAGGTGTTGGGTTTCACTGGGGTAAGTGTGTGTGTGTCCTGTGACCCCAGTGAGGATAAAGCAGGTTGAAAAAAATGAATGAATGAATGTGCATATGTGTACATGCATAATGGTCACGATTGTCTTTCAAAATTACTATTTCCCAAAATATTGGTCCTGTTAACTTGCCATTTTCACTGGTCTCTTCGTTGACCAAAAATACATAAACTGCAGCACTCAGCTCTGGACAGATTTTGTGTGATGCCCGAGACACAGAGTCCACTTCCCTTTTATAAAATAGACATCTTCCTAATATAAAGTCAGAAACAAAATTATTGAACAATAAATATCATAATAAATATGTTTAGACTAGGAAGCTTATTATTGTTATTAATTATCTAAGGAGACAGGGTGGTAGTTTATAAGTCATACTTGTTCCCACTCCTCTGCAAATATGTATTTTATTTCTTATATATATATATACACACACACACACACACACACACACACACACACACTTAAAATAAACACTCAATCAATCAGGCTAATTTGAAACTTTTCTCTTTTCTGGAAAACCACACAATTTTCACATTACAGTTCATCAATAAGAAAACATAAGAGCTTTCATGCTTTACAAAAGTGGTTTACTGGCATTTGTCTTGCACTTCATCTATAAACATGGCTTGTGGAGAAGGAAGCAGCTTTTCTGTAAAAATTTGACCTATTA
>JAPTYQ010000018.1:27095522-27112131 GCA_029814465.1 Ostorhinchus cyanosoma
GTATGTGTGTATGTATGTATGTATGTATGTATGTATGTATGTATGTATGTATGTATGTATAAAATTAATCCCTCAATGACAAATTATGTTGATTTTGTAAGTATCTGTGGTTTACGGAAATACATAATTACAATGTTTTACTTTGGCGGCTAGGTTGAATAACTGTCTGTTTTTCTTGTATGAATGATGACCCAAAATGTCTAAGATAAAAATATTTTTTTACATCATTGATTGAGTGGATTGTGTCAAGTTACTACTGCTTCCAAAACACGAGGTGAATGTGTTTCTGGTGAACAGTTGTTTTTAATTAAAAAACCAAACAAAAAAAACCAAACAAAAAACGAATAAATAAATAAAAATTTCTCCAAATGAGCCAAATGGTGTTTAATAGCAGTAATACTAACATAGAGACTACCCAGTGCATTTAAGTTAGACTTTTAGCCTAATGTGTAATTTTCTTACCTTTATTTATTCTGTGCCTGCTTTAAATGGAAAACATATTACATTTTTTAACATTTGAAAATAATTATGGGAATATGTGTAATGACGCAGAAGACAAAGCGTGCACATTTACGTAATAAAGAACAGTATATATTTTATTTTTTACATGTGAGGGATACAATTTGGATCTTGACAACATGACATATGTAGTTTTCTTAACACATGATATGTCATGCTGTTATCTTGGCTACTTCTGTCTATCCATGTCCCCTATTGTCAACATTTATCATTAATAAACACATTTTACAACCCTGTTGTGCTGAAAATAAGAGTAAGTCCTTCAGTGTGCTTTACCTGTGTGTTAATTCTACTTACTTCCTGAACATTCTATTTTACAGTCACACCCAGTCTTGTTGTCTGACTCACTACTAAAGACACTGAAGTCTTGTGGGAGCTTTTACTGTATGGCTTTAGCTTTTTGTACTATTCTTAGCACTTAAGGATATTTACCTAATAGTATGGAGACACCTGTACAAGAGACACAGCCGTTAATGATTTAATCTCATGGACAGTCACTCATCTTGCAATTTTTCTACTTTATGTTCCACTTAGTTTTTGAAAGGGGAATATATTGCAGATATCACACAGATACATATATCATGTTTACTTTTACTGCTGATCAGCTTTCAGTTTTATGTAAAACTGGAACTGATACTTTATATAGGCTGTTGTTTATGATTTGCACAATTATAGGTGTGAGTGGGTGGAGGAAGCCGTTTGTGGAAGCATCGGATGTCAAAGCCTACTGTTTGTTAAAGAGCCTTAAAGGCTAAGACAGGCTAAATCCATCCAGTAAAAGTCCCACAATGCCCCATAAGGTCTTAAATGAATGGTATCAGTTGCATGCCATCATCCAAGTTTTATTCATTTTGTACGAGGTAACTGGCCTCTCAGTTTATGTTTTGAGTTGTTGGGTTGATTTTCAACATAGTTTACTTTCAGTCACTATTGGTTTGAATTATGGAGTAATATAATGACTGATTGTTTGATGAAAAGTTTCTTCTCTGTACTAAACAATCCAATTGTCAAAACAATGTTATGTAAATTATGTTATGTTACTAATATTATTTGCACATTGAACTTATTTATTATACGATTGAAATGAAACTGCTAGCTGTATACTCTGGAGGATTCTTTTAGTGGCCTTGGATAATAAAAAGGATAAGTGCTCCTACACAGCTGAATAACACAACCGGAAATGAAAAGCTCATTATCTTGGATGTTTATTTCTTCTGATACTCTGTTCCGACACATCAAATTTCAGCACCTGGAAATTGTTGGTCTAAAACTTGTCTAGTTCTGCAGACATCCATGGAAAAAGTGCAAAATGTCATATTTTACGACAAATCTATCTTTTTGATACTCATGTCTGGAGACTCCCCGGCAGCTGTCAAATTGACTGGGCCGCGCATGCGTACAGTCACATTAGTTGTCTGTTGACAAACGTGACCAATAGATATCTGCTTCATTCGCAATGTCGTCCCAACACAAATTAAATGTAACTTTACAGGAATTTGTGCACGTAGCGGAGTATTAAGTGGATTCTTCATGACCTTTTAAATAAGGTAGGCACGCAAAAACGGTCTTTTCCTACATAGAACTTGGTTGATAAAGCTATCTTAACAAGTGGACAGTCGAGATGCGGTTGACTGCTAGCTGTTAGCAATTAGCTGGTAAAGTTAGCCATGAAGGCTAGGTTAGCGTTAGCTGTATCAGGTAGCCCTTTAAATAGCTCACATCTAGTACAACTTTAGATACTGTATTCTTGTAGAGTTGTGACGCCTTTGTGTTTCAGGTCATCTGCAGTACGTGTTTGTCAGTGTATCACTCTTTTCTCTATGCAAGGTAGCATTTAAGCTAATGTCATCCCGTCGCCTGGCTCGGGACAACTTTAAGAGAAACTCTGTTAATTTGAGATCCTCAGAGATTTTTCTTAAAGTGGCATTATTCAGGTATATATTGCGGGACGTTCAGCAGCTCAGTTTCCTCAAATGTGTGACGGTTTATGGTCGGTAAGTCTGTCAGAATTTAGGTCGTGCACTTCTGTTTGCCTTGCTGCCCAGCCCCCCATTTTCCTTTTCTAACTTTCCATCCCTGCGACTTGCTTCAGAGTACAACACTTCACAATAAAACCAGACGTGATATTCCTATCTGTTAGAGTTAATCTGACAACTTTACTTTTTCCTAAGTAAATTGGACTGAACTGGTTTACATTAGTTGTACGTTGCCGAATTGCATGAAGCTCGATGAGTCAGAATATGAATGAGGAGGAGACAGATTCTAAGCTTTACGGGCTAATATTCTTAGATAGCCACTGTGGTATGCATGCCAGAACCAGTCTGACCTGATTTTTCTTCAGAATCACGTGTGCTGGACGGCTCACTGGGTTGAATGAATTTGGCTGATGTAGCACCCTATCCGTGTACTTAATGATACACTAGGCGTCCAGTCCAGGCCAGCTTTTCTTCCTGGTTGTGTGGATATAAGTTACAAGGAGACCAAAGGCCACACCTGCAATTCTGGTTTTAAATGGTGCTTTTATGCATTCTTGCCATTCTTGCCTGAAGCCAGCTGTGAGGGAAAACATGGTGTTTAACATATAGATTAATGTCGGAGTTTGCCTTGTTTGTCAGGTCTCCTGAGGTGAAGTGACCTGGAAACCTGTGCTGCCTGCCTCCACAGGCCGACAGCCTAACTATAGGCCTGTTCAGAGCTGCCATACCTTTGCCCTGAACTATCTGATCACAAGTAAAGTGGTCTGATGAAGGTGCGACCTGTGTTCACTTAAATACAACACTTGTTATATGTTACATTACAAAGACATCATGTTAAACCAGGAAGGAAAGTATGTGCTGTGTATATAGGCTATAGTTGAGGTTGTGTATTTGTTTTTTGTAAAGTAACAAAGTGATATCTGATCAGAAGCGATCACTTGAGATGCATTTGGAGATTTATTTTAATGCTATGTGTAGAAAGATACGCATAGAGCTGTCCAATTTGAGAACAAATCACTCGAGATTTTTTTTTGTTGTTTGAATGATTGAAATGATCTCCTGCTTTGGGATGTTTGTCTCCCTATTGTACATATGTGTTTGTGACAGAAGTGGATGTCATACGTTGTAGAGCCTTAAACACTATGTGAGGCTGAATCCATACTGTAAAAGTTTCCATAGGAACCCAATAGAGTGACTAGAAAGTTGACTATCAGCAGCTGTCCCCATTAAACTGTCCAATTAGCTCGGATCATCACAGTAAACTGAATATCAGTGGTTACCATGCTTTGATAAGGAAGCTCATTTCCTCAAAAGATCCTGAATGTGAAAAATACTTTGTATTTTTGAAATAATGAGACTCTTATTACTTTGAGATACAAGTTAATACTTTCATAAAATTCCTCATTATTTTGAGAAACTGTATTTTTTCCCCTATACAGTAGTTGAAATGGGCTTTCTTAATATTAGTGATGGGATTATGTAAAATAAAAATCATTAATATGAAGGTAACGCCAACCCAATTAAAGTAATATATCTCCTGATATATTATTCTGAACTGTGCATTTTTAATGGTGCTAAGTATACATTCTTTTCTTCATATATTTATTCACATTTACTTAAAAGAGGCATCTAGATTCATACTGTCCAAACTATCAGCAGAGTAATATGTAGGGCAGACTTGCTTGTCAGGTTGACTGGTGAGCTGACCTGGAAACCTGCAGTGCCTAGACGATTATCTCTAGTTCTAGGATGCTCATTAATATTTGAAGAAAAGAACAATGTGAGCCCGGCTAAGAAAACAAAGAAGTTTGACCTCATTTTTATTTAAGTGTAATAGCAGTCATAGTCATTGATGAATGTAAACTGCCTCTGATTACATTAACTTCTTGTGATCTGCTTAAGTCTTTATTGCTGTTGGTGTTTACTAATTTTTACTACTGTTAAAATCGTAAACATATAAAGTTCATCTGTACTTTGTTACTGCGCTAAAGTTAAGTTTTAAAAATATTTTTTACCATCATAATAGCTTGAATTGAAATTTCCAGTAAGTTTGAAAGATTCGTTATTTTTGATTTGTGACTACTTCATGTGTTTTCCTTGTTTCTTTTGCTGTAGGTCTAAACTGAAACCATGCTGAAATGGTTTTCCGGTGATGAGGGGGAGCCTGGCTCTGGAGTAAGTATAAATGCTTAGTCATGTGCTTTTTTCTCACCACTTGAATGGTCGCATTGTGATCTGTAGTGTTTTGGTGCTCCTCCTGTTAAATATCTGCCTTGTAAATGCACACGTAACCTGACCCATGATGCTTTTGATCAATAATTAGAGCATTTATGAATAGTTTTCCTGGACAGCTTCAGAGGGAACCCAGTGAATGCTCAAATGATCAGGACTTATGTGGACTGCTGAGCACAGGGTTTTGACTCAGACTGTCAGAGCTCATACTTCCTGTGAGGGGGGACCACGGCTCCATTTAAAATCCCCTTCAACCCCATTCCATTGAACTCTCCAGGCCACCTAGAAGTCATTTAAAAACACACACTAATGTCATGGCAATTTTAAGGGTTACAGATTTGTGACCATATATATGTTATATTTATGTATCATGGTCATGATGCATCGACAGTGACTTTTGTCATGTGTTATTCTACAACATTAAGAACCAAAAAACATACCCCTTTTTCTCACAGTCTCTCTTTCCTCTCCTGTCTCCCCAGGGCCCAGGCTCTCCCCACAGAACGCCTACTGCCGGTGGAGAGGTCGCTGTGGAGGAAATAGCCGATCGGCTGGCCCAAACTGAGCAGCTTGTCACTCAGTTGAAGGAGATGATTAGAGAAAAAGATGCAGCACTTCGAGCCAAAGATGATCAGCTGAAGGTGAGGGCAGTTTCCTGTGTGTCGTCACAAGGCATCGCTTTAGTATTCTACATTAGTCCAATAACATAATAGTATTTATCTAATAGAAAATACTGACTTAACCCATGAAGACCCAAACATACACCAGTGACCCAAAGGATCTACTGATCTAAAATGTTTAATAACTAATCCTCCACTAATCCTACCAATACATGTGAATAATTGGTGTAAATACAGTTTGTCATCTTGTCACAGTCATTGGATATGACCCATTTGGATGTTCAGAGGCTCCGTAGTGAATATGGAAACACTGTCATCTTCTACAACACTGATTCACCAGTAAAACCCATGGAGTTGGATCAATGACAATGGATGGAGACACTTGGTTTATGTTCAGTTAATGATATATTTGACTGAAAAAGTCCCTTTTATTCAAGTTTTCTCTGTTTTTGATATAGTAACCCTCAAATGTAATCTCAGCACGATGATTAAAGTACATTATCAGTAAAATGAATATAGGTAAATACCTTATTTTCATTTTTTTTAAAAAAGCAAAATGTAGAGGATGATATAACAAATGGGGATAAATCACTTAAAGGTTAATTACAGAGAAAAATTAATTTGGAAACTGCCACTAAAGTACCACTGGGTCTTAATGGGTTAAGGCAGGCCATGTTAAGTAGTGTGATGTATTTCTGTCATCATTTGATCCAAAGTTAAAAATCAGTTTTCAAACAGTTTTGCACTTATTTCTATACAGTGAAGTCATTACAGTTTTTAAGTAATTATTTGTGTCTACTACAGATTTTACTTTCTATAAAGCTGCTATTGTAATGTCTTAAAACCTGATAAGAATGATATTCTTGCCTCCAAACCTGGTTATACTAAGGTGTCTTTTACAATACTGACTCTTTCTTCCATTATAACATCAATACTTACATTATGTTTATCTTGTTCTGTAGTCAGCAGTTGCAGCTCTGAGGCTTATGTGACAGTATTTTTTGTGTCTGTTGAGATGAATTAAACAACATAATGGGGTAGATTTACAGACATGACATTTATTCTATAGTAAACCTGGGGGACTGTTCCTAATGGTTACAGGCTGCAATATTTTAGTAGAACCCGGTCTAGTTAAATATTAAACTCTTAAATCAAAGTCTACTCTACAATAATAAAGAATGGAGTGTGACATTGGAGTTCAGCCGTGACGTAGCAATATTTGCTAATTTGTAACATTTCAGAAGATTCCAAATGGAACTGATCCTACAGACCCATATCAAATGTGCAGGCAAACTGACACATTTGAAAGCATTTTATATACTTACTTACTTCATCACAGTCTATTACACACATGGTATTGGAACACTACAGTTTACCAAATTGTCTCAGGAGGTAAATTGTGTTATTTGCAAGGAGCATTGATTTAATTATGTAATTTTTGTGAAATGGTATTCCAAAACAGTAGTTAAGAGCATATTGTTTGTCACTCAGGTGGATAAAGAAGCATGTGAGGCAAAGCTGTCGAAGTTACGTCTCCAGAACAAGGCCAAGGTGACCTCCCTTACCACACAACTGGAAGAACTGAAGAAAGAGCAAGGAAACCAAGGCACAACAACACCCACCAAGAAGGTACACTCAAATGCATCTATTTCACAAGTATCATTAAGTATCATCATTATGGCAGACAGATCTTATATGAACATCCCATAGGAGTCATGTTCTGGCTCCGCACTGTGTCTGGTGTCATTGTCGTCTTCGTTAGTAGTTTCTTCACATTTCTTCTCTGAATCTACTAGTCGGATTGATTTCAGATTTTATATGGAAGTTCTTTGGGACATTGTAGACACATTTTTACAATATTAAAAATTTGCCTTTACTTATAATGGCCCATATTTTAATGGCTTATAACATGGAAATGGTTACAGATATCATTATAGTGACTATTGAGCACTGATAAGAAGTCATATATGGACTTTAGTTTAATTAGTTGAGTTCTCCTCCCGTGAAAGAACCACACACTTCTATTGAGAGATTGATCTCCTGAATCCAGACCACAGGACTCTAACATAGCAGCAGAACCTGACAACCTTGCAAATTCAACTCGTTATTGATTCTTGATGGAACATGCTGATGAGATACAGGACTATTGGTCCTATTTTTCTTGCTTGTTTGTTGTTAATTTTTGCTCTTCTGCCAAGGAAAAAAAAATCTATGAATATTAGAATTTAATCATGTAATGAACTGAACAGAATTAAAGTCCTAAGGCTTTCCTCTCAGCATCTTTGAATGAAAGCAAATTAATTCATATGAATGTATGACAACAAACATGCAAACATGACATTTGTGTTGCCATTGGTGAAATATCATCTTAGTTGCTGACAGTCAACAAGCGCTGCCTGGCTGATATAGTATCTAACTTATCCATGCTTTTTACCTCTGGCGTTGTTTGCCAATAAATCAGGCTTTAACCTGCCAGATGCTTAGCTTTCCTCGCAAGAAACGTGATAACTACAGTCCTCAGCAGTTCTGTGATAAGAGAGTAGTGTATATTCATATTCATTCAAAGCTTGTTGAAAACTGTTGCCTCTAGCTTTCTAAAGAGTGGGTGTGAGTGTTGAAACTTGACGCTTCACTGAAAACAGTCTACTTCATGTATGTTGTCTTGCAGTATTTCAGTTTCTACTTGCATTCACACAAACTTCGGGGCATCTGTATCCCATAGACAAACTAAAATTTGATTGAACTGCTTTGTTTTTCTTTTTCCTGTAGGCAACATCTGAGGGAGGAGAGCAGGCCAATCGGGGAAAGATTGTTTTGCTGAAGAAGAAAGTGGAGGAACTTGAACAGCAGCTTGCACAAAGAGAAAAAGAACTGGAAACTAAGGTAAATAAAGTTTATGTCCTACTTCAGACAAAATGAGATAATTGGACACATAATCTAATAGACTGGTTTAAGTTATCCAGTGTTTCTCCTACCATTATAGCAGAGGGGTACCCTGCCCTCCCAATGGCACCCCCTGCCCCCCTGAATGTCAATTGAATTGTAATTTTTTTTTTGCTATAAAGCTCTGTAAGATGATGCATGTTCACCAAAACTATGCTGCTCCATTTGTGCATCTTATCCCCACACTGCCAGCCCCCTAAAGCTGTTAACCTATGGGAAACACTGTAATGTAATTAGGTTTATAGTACTGGGAGATAAAACTTTTACTGTAACAAGACCTTAGATTCATCCTGTTTGCCTTTACAGTAACCATATATACCATGAACTGAAAAGAATAAATTATGTCCACTGAACAACAGTTCTGTTAGAGGATTATAATTCAGCATATTTGTGATGCAAATGTACCCCTGAGGATGAAATTAATTCAGCAGAAGTAGGGATTTAAAAACCAGAAGGGGGGTTGATCCCCCTAACCCCCCTCCCCAACAAATCGCACCCGGCTGGTACTTCCAGTCTCTGTTTGCTTTTACCGAATATAGATTTAAATCACTGCTGTCATGTGGTCAGGATTTAAACACAACACATAATGAACTGTCCAACTGAACTCTAAAGTATTAAAAAGCAATGCAGTGTATTCAACAGAGCACTCTAGGTTTTGGGTAACTTTCTTCTTTAAAGTAAACTGTAATACACAGGTGACCAGCTCATACTTTCTATCTACCTTGACCCGAAACTGACTCATTTCTTGCAGGGGAAAGAACTGGATTCCCAACGGCAGCGAGGCGAAGAGATGGACATTATGCTGACAGAGAAAGACAAAAAGCTGTCAGAAAAGGAGGCCTACATCGTCCACCTGCAGACAGCACTGGCAGGAGATCAGCCCATATCTGCACCACAACAAAAGGTCATAACCCTCTCAGTGAGCTGGGAACATCCTCTTGCCCCACATTTTTAATAGTGTTTCACTGCTACCGATTGCAGAAGTTAACAGTATTCCCAGACATTTGAACATGTAGGTTTTTTTTCCCTCTGTAGCCTGCTGCCATTCCACTCACTGATATATTATACCATACCTTCAGGCATCAGAGGACAGTGGAGCATTGCAGGAGCACCAGCTGCTTCTGCAGAGTCTGACGAGGAAGGTGGGCGAGTCAGAGGAGCGCTACAGTTTACTGCAGGAGCAGACGGACAGCCTCAAAGAGCTGCTGGCCACAGAGAAGGAGCAGTATACACAGAAGGAGAACATGTACAAGCAGAATGTATGTTTAACCACTCACTCAGTTAATGAGGTTTTGTTTCACAGTTGTGATGCTTGTTTGATGGACTTTTTGTTTTGGTTTTAGATCCAGACATTCAAAGACATTATTCTCCAGAAAGATAACCAGCTGATGGAAATCAACCAAATGCACGAACAGGAGCTCTTCAAGCTAGCAGCCAAGTCTGATGCCAGTGCTGACCTAGAGCAGGTGTGGAAAATGCTCATTTTCTCTAGAAAACTAAAACTATGGTCAGCCAGTTAGACTTTTTAATATACCTCTATATCCCCTTTCATCAGTACTATGCAGTGTTGTCCAAATGGCTCAAAGGGTGTCGTAATACAGACAATTTGCATCAAGAAAAGAACGTGTGTGAACTGTTTGCATTAACTTTCTAGGCTTTGTCTTCTTCCATTCATGCAGAAGCTGATAGTGAGGGCAGGAGGCCTTTTGTTTGTCCAGTCTAATTCTTGTAACTGCAATGTCTGAGAAACAGTTGGACAGAATTTCTTTTTAACAAAAACTTTGGGTGTTTTTATGCTTTTTTGACTGATAGTGCAGACAGGCAGGAAAGGCAGGGAGAGAAGTGATAACATGTATAGTTGGGCCTGTGTCAGGAACTAAACCCAGCTTCTTACCTGCTCTATATGAGCCATCAGGGTGCCCTGATGGATGGGTGGAGTCCTCAAATTTGACAGAAACTTGCACTTTACTTGAGTATGAAATGATTAGATTTTTGTAGGTTGAAGTTACTTTGGATTCCCAATTTTCTCTAAAACTCAAGAAGCCATATGCCACTTATGAAAACATGACACAAATGAGTCATAGGATAATGTGATGACATTTTATGTGTGTGAGATAAATCCATCATAACATTCTGTGAAAACACTTCTCCGTCCATTATTCAACTTTATAATCCTCTGTCAAAACACTTGTTTAATTGAAGACTGTGTTTCTCACTGGATATGATTAACTGGACTCATGCATCAATATAGTGAAATATCGCCCTGAAAATACACTGGATACTGTTCACTATGTTTCTACAGCTTCACTACGTACTGCATGTTATAAAAGTGTGGACATGGATGTTAATGACAACTTGACTGGTTCATAGATAAAACAGCTGAGAGGCTGTAATTATAGCCATAAATCTAAAAATTCCATTATTGTTCTGTTACTGGTGACCTAAGCGTTTAGATAAAGTTCTGCATTCATACCACTTACATTGTTCCATTCAAGGTCATCCACTGGACTTGAACTGCTTTTAGTTAGAAACTAAAACTGTTGCCACTTCATGAGGCTCTCTCTTCTGCTCATCAAGTGTTAAATGTGTTTTCTTCTTCACAGCTTTTAAAAGCTCTAAAACAGAAGCTTCATGAGAAGGAGGAGGTCCTTCTGGGTAAAACCCAGGTTATAGATGTTCTTCAAGGAGAAGTGGATGGCAGAGACCAGCAGATAAAGGTTGGGGGAAATCTGCTGTGTATTCTGTTTTTCTTAGTTCATTTATTATAATGGCCTTTCTTTTTCACACTACATAACATACGCCTAAATTCTTCCCACAATGTTGAATAAAGTGACATGGCTTTTCCCAAATCTGTCACTGATTCCACCCCCCCCATCCCCACAGGAGCTAACAGAGCGACTGCGAAGGCTACAGGTTGAACAAAAGAGCCTGGAGTCCAAGATGGAGGCAGAAAAGCATGTGATGAGAGCACAGATTCGCGACCTCATGGAGAAACAGCAGGCAGAGATTCAGCGACTGAAGGAGCAGCATCAGGCCCAGATGGTCCAGACCCAGCAGGATCTACTGGGGCAGCTGGAGGAGCTGAGGAGAGCCTCGGCAGCAGCTCCTCCCACCAGGCAGGAGGCGCCAGGAAGTGGGAATGAATTCAGTGACTCAGCTTCCGCCCAAAGGATGACTGATCTGGAAGGTAGGGCGCTCCTTGTGTGCTCTGGGAAAAAATATGTGGCAGCATATGTTATTTTGCAGTATTTTTTTTTTTTTTTTTTTTTACCTCTGCCAAGGAGGTTATGTTTTCATCGGGTTTGTCTGTCTGTCAGCAAGATAACTCAAAAAGTTATGGAAGGATTTTGATGAAATTTTACAGAAAGGTTGATACTGGCACAAGGAACAAATGATGACATTTTGGTGGTGATTGGGGAGTGAGTGATCGGCCTTGGAGGAGTCTGTGCTCTCTGAGTGCTTTTCTAGTTTATTTGTTCATTTAATATTTTTAGGTATTCTATAAATCTGTCATCTGTAAAATTTGTTACGCACAGAAACCAGGCATGAGTATGGCACATTTTATTATTGAGAAAATTGATAATTACAAAGAAATGGTCTTTTTTTTTTTTTTTTTTTTGCACAACAGTGTTTTTACCTGTTGGATTCCTTTAAATTTCATGGATTTAACTAATAAAATTTGTTGTGGTCAAAGATGTCAGTTCAGGCTTTGCAATGAACATGTACATTTTATGGATATATGAACATGCATCGATTTAAGACCAAAACAACTGGATTATGAAGACCTTAGAAATGGAAGTTAGATTTCTACCAGACTCTTAAACTAAATTGTGCTTGTTTGTCAGTAGCATTCAATGCTCACCATACAAACACTTTCTCTTTTTGTTCTCCTCAGCCCAAGCCAAGCAAAAAGGAGAGGAGGCCAGTAGATCAGAGGCCAAGTTCCTGAAAATGAAAGCCTGGTCTAAGACCCGAATCAGACAACTGGAGGAAGAGCTGAAGAAAAGCCAGGTGGGCACCAACTTTTGAGGTTTGATCTTTTTATGCTAAAATATTGCTTTGTTTTCAGCCTGTGTCTTTTAAGATAAGATAAGGCTTTATTTATCCCACAATGGGAAAATTTTTCCAGGATCTCTGTGTAAAAGGGACTATTGAAAAACAACAAGCAAGTGAAGATAAAGAGAAAAAAATTAATCTATTATTTATATAAATATTTAGATAGATTTAGAATGAATTATTATTTCCATGATACATATTGGCCTACTATGTAGTTAAAGTCAGACATTTTACAAACATCTTGGCTCAGTGCATTTGATTAAATCATAAACTAAAATGTCACTGTGTTACCTGAACTAACTGAGGGAATATACTTGTTTGAATGCATTTAGCCAAGACGTTTATGGAGTCTTCAAATCCACATACACCTCAGCAAGTGTGGATTTTAGGGATGGGATGAAAGTGCAATACAACAGAAGAGAATGCAAAATAAACTTCCTGGGAAACCAACCAAAGTTTCAAAGAAAACCCATTTGAATGTTGTTTACTTTCTTGTGTTAAGGCTGGAGTCGCACCGCCAGATCTGAATGCTCTGCGGAGTCGCATCACAGCACTGGAGGAAGAACGAGAGGAAAACCTGTGGAAAGTGGAGCAATACAATGAGCTCAAAGCAAAGAACGGTACAGAAGCAAAATGAGTGGACCATCCTTTTTTGAAGCTTTACATTTCCATATGTTTGAAATTCACCAAAACCATGTTCAATTTTACCACATAGCTTTAAAGCTTCAGCAGCTTTAATGCCAAGGTGAATGAATGTCTCTAAGCCTCTTTCTTCCTGTGTGGGTTTTTCGTCTTTACTAGACATGCTGGAGGCCAAACTAGTGGTATATGAAGAACAGCAAAGGACACTACAAGCAGACCTGGAGCAGTTTACAAAGAGGGCTGCCTCTCAGGTCAGAAACCCTTTGTCCCTTATCTTTTTTCTTGGCTTTTTATGTCGACGGGCCATGAGCTATTGTGAAGGTGTTGTGTCGGTGTTGTCTAAATGAACAATTCCTTCATTGATCTTCTTCTCTGAAACCACTGGTCAGATTAATTTAAAATTTTATATATAGTTTTCTTGTGACAATGTCGAAGAAGTTTGTACACAGTTTGAGATTTATTTTTTTTAATTTTGGAAATATTTTAAATTTGCCTTTACTTATAAAGGGTTATATTTCAATGGCTTATAACATGGAAAGATAAGTTCACCTCCAGTGAAAGTACCACCCACTTCTATTGGGAGATTGATTTCTTGCTTGAAGACCACAAGACTCTATCATAACTTGAATTCATGAGATTATCAGGTTCTGTTGTTCTTGATTCTTGATGGAACATGCTGGTGAGATACAGGGCCACTTGTCCTATTTTTTTTGCAAATATTGTTATTTTAATAAGCAGCACTTTAATGCCTACATTGCGGGTCCCTCCGGTCACAGGCCAGTGAGTCGGGCAGTGCTGACGACACTCAGAGCCAGGTCCTGGAGTGGCAGGAGATGGTTGCTGAAGCCGTCAGTGCACGGGACCGGGCCAGGGAGGAGAAGGCAGCCATGGCCCTGCGTATCAGCCACATGGAGGAGGAAAAAGAGGGTAAGCCTATTTCTACAGGAGGATCTAGTACTATGAATGGCAAGTTAATGAATAAAAATGAAATCAGGCTCGGTTTTCTTCAAGTGGAGTCCTGCCAGTTAGAATTCATGAGCTGCCTTAGCTTTCTCAGCAAAAAATTACATACGTATTCATGAGCATTAGGTCACTGTGCAGAACCCAGCAAGGAATTCTATACTTGACATGTATTACAAGAACCTGTTATTTGCTTATATATGCTGCAGCCAAATATATGGCAAAAACTACATTTATAAATATTTGTAATTGGTGCGCTTAATTTGTCTTCTTTTGGATAAAACAGTTTCTGTTCTAGAATCATCATGTATGTATTTTTTTAATCTACTAAATTTATAGTATAATGTATTAGTGGACCATGTGACTAAAACGCCAAGAACGAATGTGGCAACAACAGGGTAATCAAAATTCTAAGTTAAAACACTACATTTTTTTTTATACCCAGCTCTTTCGGGTGTGGTGATGGAGGTGTTATTTTGACTCTGGTTGCTTTTATTTTGGGGTCGACCCATTTAATTTTCCTGCTTCTGTTCTAGCTACTGGATTTTCAGTCTTTTTTTTATGCTGGATGTAATATGTTAAATCCTAAATTAGGAGTAAAGATATTGATGGTGAGTTTAGTTGCTACCATTCCATGTGTAGTATGTACAGTTAGTAGTTGAGAAAAAATCAAGAATGACAATAACTTACATCTGGAAGGTGTACATTTGTAATTAAAATATTATCTCGATCACGCAAAGTGACACTGGTTGAAATGTAATTATATGGTGTCATTCACCCATACATGGATTTGTTTGACTCTAAATGTGTCACTGGGCTGTTCTATCTTTACATTCTGAAATTTTACAGTTTGCTCAAAGATTCAGACAAGGTAATGAATATAAGAAGCATGACCTTGAGACAGGGCCTTTTATTTATACTGTGATTCTGTACCCATGATCCCATTACAAGTAATTACATTAAGAGAAAGTTTCCAGTATACATTCTGTATTTTTTGTCCATACTAGTCATCCCTATGTTCAGTTAATTCCAGTGTCAGATCATTATCATTCATAAGTTACTAATGTAAGCAGCCCATGTCAACTTTCACTTAAACTCAACAGGAAGGGCCCAGTACAAGAAATGAGCATAAGTTTATTCTGTAACTCAGTTTTTACTCTAACATATCCAACAGCACCACATTTTGTACCTGTAAATCCTTATTACTTTGACCATATATCCTCTGTTTTGTGACTCAACATTTCTTTTTCTTTTGTTTCTGTTTTCCCGTTTCCGAACTGTTCCATCTTTGTAATGGGGAGTATTCGGTTGACCCCATGCTGCCTCCCATCTCGTGGACCTCCACCCCCTACACACTGTCCCTCTCCAGCCCCTGCTCCAGGGATGGGAGCAGTCACACAGAACAGTTTCCCATCAGTTTTGTGCATGCAGGCTCCTGTACCTCCGGTGCAGCCCCTGTCACTGTACTGTCTGCAGTTCGTCTGAAATGGCTTTTGTTGGGGTGAACTGCCGGCAGTACAGTAACGGTCTGCGCTTTAGAGTCTGCCATATCATTTCTCCTCTCCTCTTCCCTCTCCTAAGGTTGTTCCTCTGTTTTCCATTCCTTGTTTCCTTCTTTTCTCATTTTACCGTTGTTTGATTTCCAATGTGACTACATTCAAATACTGTGAAAAATATCAGTAATAACATACCAAATATAATCAAACAACACTATAGCTTTTCTTTGTTACGGTGGCTAGATGTGCACTTACCCTAAGGAACCACTAATCTATATAACCGCTTTTCATTAACTTACCTTTAACCAACCCATAGTCATGCCAAAATAATGTGGCTAATGGGCCTTTTCACATTACTTATGGGTGTTGATTTTGATTAGCTGTGAGTGCCACAGATTATTAAATTAGTGAAGAAATAGTAATGCTGTCATTAATGAAATCTCTGAGGCATTATGAACAATGACACTTGAAATGAACGTTTCATTTCATTCAGAGAATAATTAACCAAGGTATCATCTGTTGACCCTTAGAGGCATGTTAACTGCTGTGCTCATATCTCTCATTTTTGCAGCTGCAGCTCAATCCTTTGCTAATTCCTGCCAACTGAGTGGTGTTAGTTTTCAGCTCATACTTGTAGCTACATCTCAGTCTTAAATATGCAAGCGTTGCCTTTCTTAATTGTCATGTCTCTCCTGAGCTCACAACCTCCATTTACAAAGCGGCTCAGTATGTGGTCAGTGTTGAGGTAAATGAGCTGTATGAGGCAGGCAGCCGTCTATATTTGACTCTTTATCTTAAACAAACCAGTGCACAGAAAAGATCAACTCTACTTTGGACTGTTTTGTTACATGTTCTAGATTTCATATTTAAATGCAGCCATAAGTAGGGCTGGGCAATAAAATGAAATGATAATTATTGTGTTGTGATTGTTCTAGATATAAATATAACAAACGCTGGGTGTAATTTCTCTACTTAGATTTGTCCTGATGTGCCACATGTATGTGCATACCACAGACCCGTAGAGGACAGGAGCAGCATAGCCTAGTATCCTAGCCTGCTTAACATACAAAGAAGAAGGCTGGTGTTTTTGTTGTGTCACAGTTTGACTAGTACACGTCCACGTTCTAGTGCAATGAGTGTGTTTTTTTTGTTCTTCTTAATGAAG
>JAPTYQ010000018.1:27112231-27141577 GCA_029814465.1 Ostorhinchus cyanosoma
TGCTAGGTGTGATGTGTACTAGGACGGGTAAAACACAGAAGGTTTTGACATAGGAAGTACTGCATTTTCTTTTTAAATGTTAGTGCAAATCTCCTAATGCACTAAAGATTGCAGGTCTAAGTACGTGAGTATGCAGCTTGAGACATAGCTTTTGTGTTCTTTAGACTGGTTTGTTTTACCTCAGATTTGTGAACAGCTGTTTGTGAAGTTCTGAGAATGAAGAATAGTTCATGATCCGATTTCATTAGCTTTCACTCAACAGCACATCTCTGCCTTTAAACAAAGAAATATTGATTTGACAGTTATTGTGATGATTACTTATATCAAGTATTGAATATATTTTTTTAAATTCATAGTAGCTATATCGCCCAGCTCTAACTTCAATACCACTTCACTGTATACACACAATGAGGTCCTTTCCTGCTTACAGTATGTAGTCGTCTGGTAGGATCTAAACCTGTGCTGACCACTGCTTGACCCCCTGAACTCCTCTCCTTTTCTACCCCACCCTATGCTTTAAGCTTCCCTCCTTTCCCCTGCCTAAACATATAAAAATCAGCCTGTCATCACAAAACAGATGGGAACATGTTTCATTCATCTTGTTATGGCTAAACCAATCTGGCATCGCCCTGCTTGCATCCTGTGCTGCTAAATTACATTTAGAAATTTGGACAATGGCCGCTCTTCTTCCTACCACAGCCACCTTTTACCCTATCTTCCACGTGTTTGAATGCACCCTGTTTTCCTTGCTATACTCATTAGGATTGCATCGCTCTTGCCACAAAGCTGCTTTTGTACCACCTTTCTCAGGTTTACGTAAATTGACTCTGCACGTGCACAGAATATCCAGAGTTTACAGTAACTTTGTCCGACTTCACTCTTCTTTTTCTTAGTCTCTTCCTTAATTCTGTCCTTTCAATCTGTCTGCTGATTGGAAATTGTTTGAATTAGCTTATTTGTAGTGTCCAAAGTGCCTCATTTTCCCCTTCAACCCACCCACATACATCATTTAGCTCATCACTCCTCCAATCCTCTCCTTATCTTAACTATCCTGTCATCGAAAGTGTCCTCTTTCACTCTGCCATCCATCCCTCCGGTCTCTTTTCCAACTCTCCTCCTTCCATAAATCCATCATCAAACCAACCCAAACTCCCCCTTTCCCTGTGGCACAAAACTGATTGAGGATGACTGGTTCTTTCCTGGCTGCTCCGATCCAGCAATGACCACTCGGCAGCAGGAGTTGGAGGAGGAGCTCGCTCAGACTCGGGGGCTTGGTCAGCACCGGGCCAAGAAGCTGGGACCCCCATCCCAGCGAAGCCTGCAGGTACGTGGACAGGCTGACATTACAGTCAGTGTGCTAAGGTCGCACCCATTTTACTATGTTGGTAGTACATTATTAGTAATGGCAGTATATTTTTTCATGTTTTTTTATCTTAACCCATAAATACCCAGTGTTACTTTTGTGGCACTTCCTAAATAGTTTTTCCTCAATTTCTAACTTTTCTTAAGTAATTTATCACCATTTATTATACTAGTATCGCCAGTATTTTTGCATTTGTAAGGGAAAATTTTGTATTTTTCTACATTTAATTGACTAATCAAGATTGCCGTTCATAAAAGCTCAAATTAAAGTTGAGGGTTATTGTAGAAAAAAAAGAGAAAATGGAGGAAAAAGTGGCTTTTTCAGTAAAATATATAATCAAATAAACATAAGAATAATAATTTCCATTCACTGTCATTTATTAAACTCTATGGGTTTTACTGTTGTAGAAGATCACAATGTTTGCACATTCACTACAGAGCCTCTAAACGTCCAAATGGGTCATATCTGATGACCATGAAAAGACGACAGACAAACTGTATTTTGAACCAGTTATTTACATGGATCGGTAGGATTAGTAGATCAACAGGTATTTAACTTTTTATATCCGTAAATGATTTTTGTTGCCAGTGGGTGTTTGCAACCATAACTACAGCTATAACAGGATGCTTTACAAGCTTTTAGAACAGTAGAAACTGCTGAAACAGATGCACACATGGAATTTGCAAGTCCAAGCTCACTATCTCCAAAGTTTGGAGATATCTTTTACTTTTTCACAATCATAAACATAAATTTTACTTAGCTTTTTCTTATAAGTTAAATTAACTATGGCTTACACAGTGTGAAAGAGCTCACTCACAGCCTAATCTGTTGATGTTACTTAATATTTCTATACTGAGATGTTCGGAGGTTGGTAACTGACCATAGCGCTTGCAAACACACTAAAGATAATTTGTGTGTTTTAGTTTGAGGGTATATGAGAAGAGATGATGAGATTTTTCCATAATTTTATAACATGATTAAATAACTGTTAAGATCCCAGTCACATTTTCCTACACAATAATAGCAAATTAAAGTAGTAGTGTGCCTCAAATATCTGATTCATAGATGGAACGGACTTGCAGTACAGTTTAAGAATGTACTGTTAATTTGATCCAGTTCTGTTTCAGCATTTTCCACTTTGGACTAAAGCTCTTACTGTAGCCTGTCAATGCTTCAATTGAATTTCTTTAACTCACAGGAGGACTTTGAGTTCGACAGGCACCCGCCATTCCAGGATCCACGCAGCCAATCAGAGAACACAACCCCGATGGAAGGAGAGAACATGGGAGGTTGGTGGCCCGAGTACAGTTCTCCTGATACAGGTGTGAGACCGGCTGGACAGTTTACACTAGCATGCACATGGCCATACGCACATTTTTTTTTTTTTTTGAGGGCAAAAATCTGTTATTTTTGGGTTGTTGTTTTTTCCCATCCGTGGCACTCATTTTGTGTTGAGTGTTGGATTATGGCTGTTGGTTGGGCTTTTGTGGTTTTTTTCTAACCTGCAACCATCGTGAATGTACTGTAAGGTCAGGCTTTGTTACTACATTAAATAGGAGTTAGCTTGGTTTAAGCTTGCTTTATTTTTCTATTTTTGGATTCCCTTAATGTATCACTCTCTGGCAAGCTAAACTAAGCTCACCCCTATTTATGAGTAGATAACGTTGATAAAATACATCACATTCTTTGTCATTTAGTTGTTATTATTTTGTTTGAACACGTGCATGCTGGTTGAGCTGGCTAGCGTTGGATGGGTTTATTCCTCTGACTGCACTTGAAAGCATACAATATAGGTGGCAAGATACTTTCATCTGTGGTAAGTCTTGTTTTTCCATTGTTTGCATGTTTTGGTCATTTCCTTCTTTTCCTTCCATCTTGTGCTGAAACTGAAAAATACATCAGCACACATCCTCATGATAATATAATGGCTTCAAATTGATACTTAATGGGCTTTCTATACAGTATTGATATTCCAGCTTTCAACAGCAGGGGGAAGTAATGTACCAGAACACACTTAGGTCGACCAAAGCCATCAATGAATTAACACTGTGTATCCACAGACTGTATCAGTCACTGAATAAAGTATAAAGCTTATTGTTTAAACACGTGTGTGTATATAGTATCTCGAAGTTTTCATCTTCAAACTAAAACTTATAGGTAGTTTTAGACAGATGGTCAAAACAGCCACAATAAAACCACAAATCACCTTTGTTTTCTGAGCGGTTTGTGTTTTCAGTAGCGGCATTAAAGATCTGTTTTGAAGCATCCAAAAAAGGTCTAAACATCCATAGTTTAGTCTGAACCATCATGTCTTTGGTATGACTTCACAGGTATTTAAACACTGATAATTTTAAGTTTTTTTTAACATTTGAAAGTAGAAACACAACATAAAGCTGATGTGTTTTTTGGTTGACTGTTACTAAACCCTTCAAAATGCTTTTACTCTGTGTTAAAGAATTGCTGTTTATCTATAAGTATCTCTTATCTTTTTAAGTAATCCATGAACACAAGGGATGCACTTTGTCACATATTGTGTGTCCAGTGATCATGGTATAACACTGCTTTGTCTCCCTTTAAGAATACTTCCTACTTTTTCCCTGTTGTGTCAATAACCACAAAGGTTCATTATTTCTTATTGCCTCTAATGTCAGATGATGTCCCTAACATCTAATCTCCTGATCCTGATTATTCCAGATGGTTTGAGGTCTGTTGTAGAAGAACTGGAGCTTGAAAGGAACCAACTACAGGAGCAGATCCTTAGCCTTGAGGAGCGATGTCAAGACCTGGAAGATAGGCTACAGTTACAGGCTCGAATCGAAACATTACAGGTAATCCTATCTCGCGTATCCCTATTCACCTTAAACATGATTCATACCTCCAGCATTAGCCTTTACTTACCTACTAATGAGTAAATACATACACAGTCAATGAATTGCATGTCTTCCCCTATCTGAGGACTAGGATGTTGTAACAAACCCTTCTAACACAGGTGACGTTTGATGTAGATGAAGAGCAGCAGCCATGTTGGGTCTCTCAGGTGTGTCTCAGCATGTGTGCGCTAGAGAGCACCTCTGGCGGTGATGTCTAACGGTGTGGTGTGCTAATATAGTCGTAGACGCTTTAACCATGTTCAATACAGTGTCAGAGACTCACTGGGCGTGTTGAATTTCGCTTTGCTGTTGAACTGTATAACTTTCTTAAGTGGTAAAAATGGTAGTTTTATTTTGTCATAAAAAGAGGGAAACAAATGTAAAATCTGATACCTTTGAGATGATAATATATACGCTAATAAGAATACCACTAATGTAATTACATTTCCTTCAGTGCTGTTCTCCAGCAGGTCTGATGTCCTTCGTTTTTCGTGTGTAGTGAGATTTTATTTAACCAAGGCTTTGGAGTTTAATGTTTGCATATTGATGTTTATTTTTCTACTGCTGCAGAATGAGACAGAGAAACTACAAAGCCAACTTGCCAGCGCCCGAAGTCAACAGAGCAGAGAGGCAGAAAAGCATCAGCTGTTAGTCAACAGTCTCAATGAGCAGCTAAAAGGGTAAGCTATTCTTTGACTGGAAACATTTGCCGCCTGCTTAGAATTGACCGAATACAGCTTTGTGTAGCTCTGTTTGCTTCTATGAGGTGTTTTTGGGGTTGTCCTGTACTAGCATAGGTCACTAAGGTTTAATGTTTACTTTCAGTAAGTTTATAATGATATTTTAGCATATCCCTTACAGAGTTTTTGTTGTGTGTTGGTGAAGAAATGATAATGAAGAATTATCTTTAGTCAGTCCAGTCAGCTGCAGGTCTGGCTCCAACCTGCAGTGACCCTGGTCTGGTTTCTACAGATGCTTTAGACTTTTGCTGGTTTGACAGCGTTATTGAGTCATCATATATAATGGATCTCCAATGGGACAAACTAGGCCTCCACAGAATAGGAAATAAATGGAAACACCACAGCCATATCTACCGGTACTCAGAAATGTGGATGTGCTTGTTTACTTCAACTTAATATTGTCAAAATGTAATGATAATTTTGGTTGAAAATAATGCAGAAATGCAGAGTTTCTTGTCAGATAACAACAACTACACAAAGCTATCATACACAGCCTCCAGAACTTATGAGAAGTAGTGGTGAACTTAGCTTAGGTGATGCCAGGCCACCCAGACCTACTTGATGTTTTAACATTATTCATCCCAATAAGTTGGAAGTATACATGTCAATATAGTAATAGTCATCATACATATCCCATATGAGTCTGGACAGACATAGATGTAGACTGTACCAGAGTCAGCAGACCTAATTTACATGGCCTTTGACAATACTGAATGCAGTCTGGGACAGTTTTGCACTGTTACATTTGTAACAGAATGTGTTTATTTGTATTCATTATGTTTTCTTTTTAGGCTGACTGACACACAAGAGTGCCTGGAGAGTTCCCTTATTGAGAAGGAGAACACATTGGCTAAGACATCAGAGAAACTGGAGCTTATCAACAGCCTTCGAGAATCTCTTAGTGAGAAAGAAACTCAGTACAAAGAAGTGTCTGACAAGCTCCTTCAGACTGAGCACACTGTAAGAGTTTGTCATCTTTTGCTTTGTGTTTGCATAAGAAGCCTTCACTGTTTAAAAGAAGCATAGTAAATCATATTGTTTGCTTTATTTCTCATAGCTTGAGGATGTTTCCAGGAAATGCAGTAGCTCTGAGAAACAGTCCTCTGAGTTAAAAACAGAAGTTGCCGATCTTACACAAAAGCTCAGTGTACTCAAGGAGAAGGTGTGTGAGTTGTGTGTTTTTTAGAAATCTTTTATTTTCCTTTTTCACTTTTTCTGGCACTTTTAACCCATTCTTCCTTTGGTATTGTTGTTTTCAGACACAAAAGCAAGAAGTGACCGTAGAGACTTTGCAAACAGAACTTGATCAGACAAATGAGGAGTTGGACAAACTAAACACTGCTCACTTGGAAGAAAGGGCTCAGCTTATCCATGATCTTCAAAGCTGTGAACGGGAAATTGACAGCCTTAAAGACACACTGATGGAGAAGGACAAGGAGATATTGACATTAACTGGTAACATGACAGAATATGCAGAACAGATCACAGTGCTGAAGCAGGAGATCAAACTCAAAGAAGAAAACCTGGTTCAAGTAGAAAATGCCTTGAGTAAGGCAGAGCGAGAGGCAAAGATCATTAGAGACTCACAGAATTCAGACCAACAGGCCATGAATAGCAAGATCTCAGAGCTGATTGAAACGCTCAAAGATAATGAGATGGAATTAGTCAAGACCAAAGAGGAGAGAGAGTCAAAAGCAGCTGAGGTGGAACAGATGATCAAGCAGGCTGAAGAGGACAAGAAAACCATCCAAGACCTTCGAGGGGAGATCCAGAAACAGAATGTTAACCATCGTAATCACCTTTCTGAATGCGAGCCACACATCTCTTCACTTAAAGAACAGCTGTCATTATCTAACCACAGGCTGCAAGAGACAGATGAGCTAATTTTACAACTAAAGGATAAAAACAGCAGCCAAGAGAAAGTACAGCAAGAACTCCACGATAAAGAACAAAGTTATGAAAAAGAATTGAAAACTTTCAAGGATGAACAAAACAAACTTTTGGCACAGGTAGAAAAATACAGTAATGACATACAAGCTCTATCCAAACAGTTAGAGGAGCAAGCACAGAGTGGTGAACATATCAAAAAAGAGATGCAAGAAAAACTAGAAATGATAGCATCGCTACAAAACCAGCTAACGGAAACAGATAAACATGTTGAAGATGAGAGGCAGAAGTTTAAAACTGATTTACAGGTCCGGGATTCTGAAAACTTAAAATTAAGCAATGAAGTGAAGAGCAAATCTGAAAATATCACCAAACTAAAGAACCTCTTGAAAAACGTGAAGACTGAAAAACATCAGCAGCAAGAAAAGCTTAGTAGTTTGACAAAGGAGTTGAACGTGGAGAGAGAGAATGTAAAACAACTGGATGAAAAAGTTTCATCTGCTCTTGAACTTAACAGTGGTCTGGAGAACCAAGTCCATTGCCTTACAGCAGAGAAGAACAGGCTCGAAGCGGAAGTAACTGAACATGTAAAATCCATCTCTGAGCTCACAGTTGAGAAAGATTCCTTACATGTTCAGATATCCACACTGAATACAGAACATTCACAACATAGAAAAACTATTGAAGGGCTACAGAAAGAAAAGGAGGAATTAAGCATCCGTGCTACTGAGTTAAATGAAGTTCTCGAACAAAGCACACATTCAAACTCGGAGGTTCTGCTGGTCAAAACAAATGAATGTACGCACCTCAATCAGTTACTCAGGGAGAAGGAAGAGGAAATGATGAAGTTGCGAGAACAAGTCCAGAGCTTGAATTCTAAGGCAAACCAACTTCAACAGGATGTGACGGTAAAAGAACAGACTGTCACTGATCTCCAAGCAAGAATAGAAGCTCAACAAAACCAGCAAATGCAGCTTCAGGAAACACTGTCTCTGCTCCAAGAACAGGAATCCAGTCTTAAATCTATAGTGATGGAGAAGGATGCAGTTTTGAAGGAGAAACAGGAGGAGTGTGACAGTTTACAGAATAAGATCGCACATCAGTTAAATATTGTATCCAAGCTAGAGACGGAGGCTGAAGCACTCAAGGGAGAATGCCTTAAACTTCGCCACCAAATGGAAGAGACAGAAGAAACATTGAGAAGTGTGACACAACAGTGTGATAAGAACAAAGAAGAAACAAATGATGCAAATAAAACTGTTGCATCTTTAAGAGACCAACTTGGTGTTGTGGAAGAAAATGCAAGAAAGCTTGAATCAGATGCGGAGGTGAGACAAACAGAGTTGGCCAGCTTAAGAAAAGACATTCAGTCAGTGACGGAAGAAAACCGCCAACTTCACGCTGCATGTGAATTGAAAGATAAGGAACTTGCCCAGCAGATACAGATGGTGTCTGACCTTGAAGGACAGCTCAAATCAGCACTTGAGCAAAAGTCTAGTTTAAGTATGGAGATCAGCAGTCTAACAGAACATAATCAAAGACTTAAAGAAGAGTTAGAACTAAATGTCAAATCAGTTTCTGAACTTAGCACTGAGAAGAGTTTGATCCAAGACAAGAATTCTGCTCTAGAAGCTCAAATCTCAGAGGACCAGAAAAGAATTAATGGACTGCTGAAGGAAAGGGGGGAGCTGAATGTTGTTATAGATGATTTAAACAAAGTGCTCAAAGATAACGAACAGTCAAACTCTGTAACCTTGGTGGAGAAAACAAATGAATGTGCTAATCTTTCTAAAAAGTTAAGGAAGAGAGAAGAAGTTGTTCAAGGATTACAAGAGCAAGCTAATAGCTTAAAAATGCAAATTAATCAACTTAATATGGATGTCGGCCAGAAAGAACAGACAATTTCAGAACAGATGTCACAATTAGAAGCTCAGAAGAACCAACAGGTGCAACTTCAGGACACTATATCGATGCTTCAGGAACAGGGATCTGTCCTAAAGTCAGCTTTAATGGAGAAAGATACAATGGTTCAGCAGAAAGTTGATGAGTGCAGCTCTTATCAAAAGGAAATCACTCACCAGAAAGACCTTATTTCACAGGTGCAGGGTGAGGTCGACTCACTTAAGGCAGAGAGCCAGGAAATGCAAAAGAAAATCTATCAAAAGGACCAGGCCCTATCAGAACTGACAAATGAGTTTCAGAACCACAAAGATGAGCTGAATAAAAGGAATGAATCTGTGCTGTCACTCAGCAATCAGCTTGGTGCCATGAATGAGAATGCTGCAGAGATGGAGTTAGAAATTGCTAACCTGAAGGCTACTATTCAGCAACTCAATGCTGAAACTACTCAGTTGAAAGACGAAGGAGACCAAAAAAGAACAGAGCTAATTGATTTGAAAGATAACATCCAAGCACTGAATGAACAGAATGTAAGGCTTAAATCTGAACTTCAGAACACAGTAATAGAGCTGTCCAAAGCACACGAAGAAATGGCAAATTTCAAAACAGCAATGTGTGACAAAGAAAACCAGGTATCTGCTTTGACAGAAGATCTCAAAGCTGCATGCTCAGAGAAGGAGAGGCTTTGTTTGACGGTGCAAGGTAATGATGGCTCACTGAAACAGCAGGACAGTCTGATCCAGCAACTCCACTGTACGATCAGTGAGAAAGATGAGCAGTTGAAACAGAAAGCAGATGACAATGTCAGTTTGAGGTCACAGGTTTCAGAGCTTGAGGAGTCTGTCGATAAACTGAGAGGACAGGTTGTACATTTGACTTCAGAATCATCCGCACTTAAAAATATGTTGGAACAAAAAGAGCAGTCGAGTCTTGAATATCAAAATACCTCATCAGCTGTTGTTGAAAATCTTAATTCAAACCTGAAGGCCAAAGACACAGAATGTGAGACTATGAAAGAAAAGATTTCACACCTGGAAGAGTCTGTCACAAATCTCAACAACACCCTTCAGGTTCAGATATCTGAAACAGAAAATCTAAAACAGGCTTTGGAGGAAAAAGAATCAGCTCTTTTGGACCATTCAAAGACTCTTGAGGATTTGAAGAGAAAAACAGATGAGGCCTTGCTTTTCAAAACTCAGTTCATGGAGAGCACAGAGTTGGTGTCACAGCTACAAAGCCAAAACCACCTCCTGTCTACTGAGTCTGAAAACATCAGGAAATCAGCAGAAGAAACACAGAGTGCCTTCAACAACCTTCAAGAGAAGTACACGGCTCATATGGAGGAGTTGCAAGATGTGAAAAATCAACTATCCCAAAAGACAGATGAAGTGTCCAGTTTGCGTAATTTATTGGACAATACTAACAGTGAACATCAAACCACAAAAACCACCATAGAAGAACTGAGGAATGAGTTATTTACAGTCCATCACAAACTTGAAACAGCAGAAGATCTAAACTCCAGTCTTGCAAAAGAGAAGGATGAAGCTTTTGCTTCTCATCAAACCAGTGTGTCACTACTAACTGTTGAAATAGAACGACTCAAATCACAGCATATTCAAGTTGTGGCCCAAATGAATGCACTTACAGAAAACCTGGAGCAGAGGGAAATGGCCCTCCATGCAATCAACAGTCAGTTCACAGCTCAGGCCAAGCATACTACACAGCTGGTTTCAGAAATGCAAAAACTAGAAGAGCAAAATAAGAAACTAAATGATGAGATGAGTTTCTCAAAGGAAGAGAAGCAGAAGCATCTTTCTGTTGTCAGTAATGAAAACACAGTTTTGCAGGAGGAAATTAGGAAACTTCTTGCAGAGAAAGAAGAGATGGAAAGAAGACAGCAGCAGGTTTGGGAAACACAGAGGCAGCTGAAGGATCAAATGGAGCAGCAGTCCAGCAGTATGAACGAAATTATGGAGAAAGCGGTGTCCGAGAAGGAGAGTCTTCAAGCAAAGGTTAGTGAAAAAGATGAAGAAATTTGTCAATTAAAAGAAAACATTCAAAAGATAGAGCAAATTCTGCAGGATTCTGAGAAAGAATGGCTGTTGGTTTTGGATAGAGAAAAACAAGATAGGAATCTGATTGCAGAGCAGTTGCAAAGTGTTGAAAATGAAATGAAATCTAAAGATGTTAAAGTTAATGCTTTGAAACAGGACTTGGACAGTTTCCAAGAGAAACTAGCTGAAGCTGCCTCTGCTGTTAGACAAGGTTCAGAGCAACTGAAGGCAAAAGAGATGGAAGCATCAGCATCCAGGATGCAACTTGAAAATGTATTTGCATCTATCCAGGAAAAGGACAGTGAGAACAATAAATTGCAGCAGGCCTTAAAAGCTGTGGAAGATGAGTTACTGTTACTTACAGCCAGAAAAGTTGATCATGATTCACTTGAAATGGAATCGAACACATCAGAGAAAGCTCCTTTAAATGAAGGAAGATCCTCTTTACAAGACTTAATAAAACAGTTACAGCAAAGTCATCAAACCGAGCGAGATGCTTTGAAAAATGAGCTGGATAAAACTGTAGTACAGTTTAGAGAGACAGAGTCTATTCTTAATGAAAGAGAAAAGATTGATCATGAAAAGTGTCAAGATATAGCACTTTTACAAGAAACAGTAGCACATTTGCAGACACAGCTCCGTGCTGAATCAGAGAAAGTGAAAGAAGCTGCTGTCATACAGTCGTCTTTACACAGTGAACTGCAAGCAAAAGACGAGCATATCAACTGTATGGGCATTCAGATAAGTCAGCAGAAGGAATTACTTTCTGGACTTAGTCAGCAGTTAAGAGATAAAGACACATCTATTGCCCAAGTTATGGAAGCAGCCTCAAATGAAAGAATGAAACTTTCTGAGGACAAAAGTTCTCTAATGGCACAGTTAGAAAGCGTGGAGCTGGCACACAAAACCTCCATGGAAAGGTTTCAAGAGATTTCACATCAGTTAGAAGAGCAGGTTTCACTCTCCAAAAGTGAGATTGACAGTAAAAATTTAGAGAATCTTGAACTGTCTAAGAAGAATAATGACCTAAAGAGTGAAATAGTCACCACATCTAAAGAAAAGGAAACATTGAAGAAGAAGCTTCAAGCTGCTCTCATTCTAAGAAAGGAGCTACGGAAAAAAATCGAAGAGTATGAAAGCCAAAAAGAAGAGAATGTGAACAAGAAAACTGAAGTCTCACTTTTACAAGATCAATTACAGGAGGTGAAGAACCAAGCTCAGGCCACAGAAAAAATGTATGCAGAAAAAGTAGCTCTTTTAGAACAGAATATTATTGACACAGACGGAGAGCTTCTTAAACTCAAAATGGAAAGTGAGAGACTCACAGAACTGCAGTCAGAAAACCAAATACTGCAGACCACGTTAAATGAGAAAGAAGCCGTTTTGGCAGATGCGTTGCAAAATCTGAATGAGAAAAACTCTCATATCAACCAACTGCAGTCTAGTGTTACTAAGAAAGAAGATGCCTTCGAAAGAGACAGATGCAGCATGATGCAGAAAATAGAGGAGCTTCAGAATGAACTGAAGACAAGTACAGATGATAAATCCTCCTCTGCTGCTACTGCTGTTGATTTAGAAAATGAACTTGCACAGATGAAGCTACAAAAGGCAATGCTAGAGAAAAAGGCTCAGGCTGCCCTGCTGGCACGCAAAGAAATGATGAAGAAAGCTCAAGAAAATGAAAAGAAGTTATCCCAAGAGCTGGTTGAATTAAAAGTTGACTACAAAGCTCTTCTGGAACAACAGTGTCAACAGACAAATGAGTTAAACGCTGTGCAGTTAAACTTAGATGAAAAGGTCAAAGAACTGGAGGAAATCCGTAAAACCTCCTTATCTTATCTAGATGAACTGGGCACATTAAGACAGCTTGTGGAGGAAAGGGATAAAACTCTACAAGATCTGAAAATGTCTCTGGCAGAGAAAGAGAGCCAGTGCCATTCTTTACCAAACCTACAGATGGAACTTGAGACTGTCAAGTCCAAATTTGAGAGCATGTTTCTTGAAATGACTAGTAAAGATAAGCATCTCATAGCCACGGAGCAAAGAGCAGATGCTTTAGAATCACAACTTCATATACTAAAAGATGAACTTGTGAAAGCTCACACAGAAGTAGAAGTAAAAACTAAAGAAGCTGAGAAATCTCAAGAAATCATTAAACATATGGAGATGAAATCTGAAGAGGAGAGGCAAGTTTTAGTTACTGAAAAGAATGTTTTAAATGAAAATGAACACAAGTACCAGTCCGTAACAAAAGAATACAGTACTCTTCTGGAGCAAAGTGATCAGATGAAGTTGGAACTTGAGACAGCTGTTGCATTAGTTTCACAAAAATCCACAGAGCTTTTAACCATGGAAAGAACACTAGCAGAAACGCAGCAGCAGTTTGGTGAAGATAAAGGTGTTTTGACTAAGCAGCTGGAGGAAGCAAAACTACATTCTACTCAAACACAAAGGAATTTGGAATGGCTAAAACAAGAAAAAGAAAATGCAGTAAAATTAGCAGATGAACTCAGAGATGAGGTTATTTCACTTAAGCAAATGATTGAGTCTGGAAAACAAAATGAACAGCTTCAGGAAAGGATAGCTGAAATGTCTGACTTTGAAGCAAAACTGAAAGAGAAAGATGAAGCCGTAATATCTTGTCAGGCTCAGCTTTCAGAAAAAGAAGAGCTAATTGCAGCTCTAGAAATGCAGCTACAGCAGCTAATAAAAATGCATGACCTGGCCATTGAGAAGATGAAAACGGAAGCCAGTGAGGTGCAAAAGTCCAGAGACGATGTCATCAAAATGAATGATCAGGAAAACCAAAGCAAAATAGGACTTCTAACTAAGAAACTTCAAGCAGCATTGGTCTCAAGGAAAGAACTTCTGAAGGAAAATACAACACTCAAAGAAGAAGTGGACAAGCTGTCAAGCAAATATGAAGCAGAATTTTTCATCTTAGAATCATCAGTGTTGAATCTAAAGCAACAAAATACTGACCTGGAAAACTCTGTCACATTGCTCAGAAATGAAAAAGACAAGCTCAATGCTGAACTTGATGGCATCCTTAATGACAATCGCAGTCTGTCTGCAGCCTGTGAAAGCTTGAAACTAACTATTGAAAGCATCACACAGCAGAAACAAGCATTTTCATGTCAGCTCGAATCTCTTAAAGACTCTCAAACAGAAGAGCTGTCCAAATGGAAGTCAAAGCACTCCGAGCTGAAGCAGGAGTACGAATCTCTTCTACAGGCTTATGAAAATGTTAGTAGTGAAATGGACAAGATGAGACAGCTGCTGGAAGGAGCTAAAAGGGAAAGGCAGGAAGCTCTTCGAAAAGTTCACAAAAACGAAACCGAAATGGAGACTCTGGAGAAACAGCTGAGGGAGATGGAGGAAGAAAATGAAAAAATTAAAGAAAAGATCTGTGTATTTTCTCAAGACAAGCTGCTGAAATTTGAGGAGCTAGAGGAAGAGAATAAGAAAATTAGAGAAGAACTGGATAACATTGACAGAAACCATAAATGTACAATATCTGAGCTGGCTACTAAAAATCAGCAATTAGAAGCTGAAGTTTACAGACTTCGAGAGTCATCAGAGGATCTCGGGAAGAAGCTAAAAAAGGTACAGGCTGAAAATGACCAACTGGTGGAAAAGTTTGAAGAGGCTAACTGTTCATTAGAAAAGAAGCACTTTGAATCTAAATCATACACAGATAACATGCAGTTTAAACTTGATGAGGCACTCGGCTTGAATAATTCTCTCACTGCCCAGATCGAAGCCCAGAAAACGGAACTTGGTGCCCAATTTGAAATCAATAATCTGTTACAAACGGAGAAGCAGACTCTGTCAGAGAGAATTGAGAAGATACAGAATGATCATGAACAGCAGCTGGGAATGAAAGACGATGCTATTGGAGAGCTCAAAGATATTATCAATAGGCACAGCCAAGAAACTATTAGCCTAAATGAGAAAGTTAGAATCCTGGAAGATGACAAGTCTCTTTTACAAGAAGAGCTTGAAAATGCTCAGGAGATTTCTGATAAAGTGAAGAATGAAAATGAATATTTGGAAACTGTGATTCTCAAAAACTCCGAAAGAATCGACGAACTGACTGAGTCTGTTAGTGCTTTGCAAAGTCAGAATGCACAGCTGTCCTCTCATCTAACAGCTAGCAAGGAGAGGAATAACCAGGTTCGTCAAGAAAAAGAAGAGGAGCAGCTTAAATTAGTCAAAGAGTTTGAGGAGAAACTCAAAACTGTTCAGAGAGGCAATGAAGGATCTAAGAATGTGAGGAAAGAACTGCAAGAACTACTCAAAGAAAAGCATCAAGAGATAAATCTGCTGCAGCAAAACTGCATAAAATATCAAGAAGTGATTTTAGATTTAGAGAGCTCCTTGAAGACATCACACTCAGCCTGTGAACAGTTAGACAAAGAACTCAAGAAAAGCTCAGAGAAGGTTTCGGTTTTAGAAGAGAGAAGTAAACAAGTGGAAACTGAGCTGATTACACACAAGAGTCTCCTTCAGGAGGCTGAACAAAGGGCTGTGAACATCCAGTCTGAAAGAGACCGTCTGGCACTGGAAATAGCTCAGCAAAGTAAAAAGGCTGAGCAGAAAACATCAGCACCAAGGATTGAAGAGAAACAGGCTCATATAGAAAATCAAGTTATGTTACAGAAACAGATTGAAGACCTTAAAGATTTAAAAGAGAAAGAAAGTCAAAAAGTAAATGAGCTGAGACAGCAAATCGACTCTCAAGATCTACAGATAAATACTTTAAAGAGAGCAACTGAAACTACTGAAGCAAAGCTGTCTGTTTTGTCTTCTACTCCTCAAGGGGCAGAAGCTTCAAAAGTCTGGAATGATTTGTACCAGAAGACCTTACATGAGAAGGACAACCAGCTCCTAGAGCAGGGCTTTGTGATCAAAAGATTCCTTGAAGACATGAGAGCAAAAGATAAAGATGTGAATGAACTACGAGTGATGAAATCGAGACTGGAAAGAACACTCAATGAATATTCTGTCGCTGCTGCTGCACAACAGAGACAGCTGTTTGTGATGAGTGCAAGCAATGCTGAACTTAATGAAACTGCAGAGCTAATGAGTGTCCAGGTAAAGGAGTTATCTGCTCAAGTTGAAAAACTAGAACAAGGTAAAAACACACTGAGCAGACAGCTGGCTGATAAGGAAGACCTGATATCACAAATACAGCTGACCCTCCAGCATGTTGAGAAGATAAATGCAGACACAGATGCTCAGCTTCTCCTTTTACAGTCTCAAAAGGACAAACTTAAAGCAGATTTTGAAAAGCAGGAGGGAATTTCTCTTCAACTGAAATCCCTTCTTCAGGGCAAAGATGCTGAGATTTCCTCTTTACTGTCTTGTCGTGATGGGCAAATGTCAGGATATCTGGAGCAACTTCAGGCTAATTACCGCTCTCAGGTAGCAGTCTATGAGGACCGGTTAACATCTCTACGCTATCAAAGGGAAAAGGCTGATAAAGAGTTGAGAGGCCTCGAGGCCAAAGTCAAAAGTCTGCAAATTAAAGTTAATAAATCCACCCAAGAAAAAGAAAACATGGCAGCCAAAATGGAATCATTCAAGAACTCGATGGTCTCTTTACAGAGCGAAAGGGAGCGGCTGATATCTGAATACAGAATACTTGAAGCAAAAAGTCAGTTAGGCTTGAAGGGTAAAGATGGCTCAGCTGATGGGGAAGGTGGTCCAAACAAAGGCCTTAAACATGAAATAAGAAAACTGCTCCATCAAATGGATGATCTAAATTCAGAAAATGCAATGCTCAGAGCACAACTTGTTCGGTACAGAGAGGATTTGAATCAGGTTTTGTCCCTGAAGGACAACCAGTTGAAGGTTCTGCTTAAAAAGCAGCAGGATATGATTAAAACTCTTGAAAACCAAAAGGTCACTGCTGAAAAGCAATGCAGGGAGTCTCGTTTGGAACTGGAAAAGGAGGAAGAAGTAAGCAGTGCTTTAAAATCAGACATTTCTAAATTAAAGGCTCAGGTCACAAAACTGGAAGCAGACAAACGAGAGAGAGCTACAACAAATGAAGGTAAAGTGATCACTGACTTACAGGAAGCAGTGGCAACCAAAGCAGCAGAGTGTAATGATCTCCAGCAAAAACTCCTCACCCAGAAAACCTTAACGGACGAGCTGAAAGGCAAAATGCAGCTGCTGGAAAATGAAACCGACAAAAAACTGGCTGATGCAGAAGATAAGTACAACAATGAGCTGGACACCTTTGAGCGCGAAGTAGAGCTGATGAGGAATGAGCGAGAGACGGCAGATCAACGGGTGGCTGAACTCGCAAAAGACCTCCTCGAACTGGAGCAACAGTTGTCAGACGCCAGAACACAAAGCAAAGATGCAAAATCTCAAAATGAATCCCTGTGCAAAGCTATGGCTGCTTTACAGAATGACCGGGACCAGCTCATTGAGGACTTCAAGATCCTGCGGGTCAGATACGACGAAGAACTCCGAGAGACTCAAACAGCCCTGAACAAAGTGGAGCGCAGTCTTCAGGATGCCACCTCAGACCTGGCCATGTTTGCAAAAGAACGGGATGTACTAGTTCAAAAAGTGAAAGCGCTGGAAAGCAAAGATACACACACAGAGTTGAACAAGTTGCTGGATGAGCTTTCGAAAGCTTTGGCAGAAAAGGAACGAGAACTGAAGCAGGTGGTCTCCGAAAATAACACCTACAGCAGGCAGCTGTCGGCGTTCTCCAGATCCATGAACAGCCTCCAGAATGATCGTGATAGGCTGATGGAGGAGTTGGCCGGAGCCAAAAGAGCGGTTAAGTCCAAGCAAGAGACTGTCGCCTCAGTGATGGTGGAAAAGTCAAAAAGCAGTGTCAGTGCCTTCCAGAATGAGAGGGACGAGCTGGTAAGTCCAGTCATCAGCTGTGGTGGTTTACATTTGCTTGCACTCGCTCGTCTTTCTCTGGGTTGGTGCTGTGGTTTTTCATTTTTTGGCGTACAGCATGCAGGGGAACGCTGTTTTTGGTTTTTTTTTCCAACATCTACATCTACCCATTGCTTTGACTTGAATTGCATTTTTTGTTGGAATGCTCATGAGCTGGTGCCTGTGACATTTTGTGTTTCTACTGCTTTTTAAGATGAGCTTCATCTTCATGACTTTTAGGATCACAGTTGCTTTCTGTCTTTTATCTTGTTTCAGGAGTTGAAGCAGAAGACTGATGAGCTACATCAAAATCTTCCACCTGAAAAAGAAGTTATCCCCAAGGAGGAAATGGTACATCTGAGGTAAAGGCTGATTGAAAATGATTCAAAGTAAAAAGAATTAGTATTTGGCAATGTTTATAACAAGCTGAAGAAACAAAACAGCTTTGAAGTGTTTTACACTGCAATAAGGAAGAAAATGGCACCCTTCCAGAATGTGGCTACATAGACCTGCTGATGATCATATGAACATATAGGGGAGCGTTGTCTGTTAAAACTGTACACTTGTTGATCCATCGTGAATGTTTGTCTTGTATAAAGCTGATCCAGTTGGTGTTGGTTTCATGTTACAGTCTTTAAATACACTAAAAAACTTTACTATAGTAGATATAGTTTATACTATTTTTTGGACTGCACCTTCTTATATATGACACTCATTGACAAGTTAGTGTCAGACACCAGCATGTTTTCACCTCTTTCACCTCTTCTCTGAAAATGAATGAACACATTTATATAATCACTTAATCGTTATTGTGGCTGTGCTACCTGCATCACAACAGTAGTGCCATATTCAAACCAATAACAAACAGATTTTTTTATTTTAATGTCAGATGATAACCTGCCATAACTCACTGTGATTGTTCTGAAAGTTTGATTTGATCTGGACTGAACTCATCTCTTATCTTTGGACCAAGGTTCAGATAGTTGATCCAGACTGTGGCCTTGGTAAAGTTTACACCTGCAGTTTTGGTTCAGATCAAACTGACAACAGTTCAGATCAAATGGATTGGGTTTAGAAGGACCTTCAGAAACACGTTATGGTTTAGCAAGAAAGAAATCTGATTAGTCCAATAAGAAATGTCATACTGTAGGTTCTAATGAAATGACTGTCTATTCTGTAGGTCTGACACAGAGAGGATGGACCCACAACCAGCCACTGTAAGCTTAAAAAAAACAAAAAGCAAAGCTTCTGTTAGTTTATAACTTACTCCTGTACACATTTTGTTGAACTTGACATGTTTCTTTACATGCAACAGGAAACTGCCTCCTTGGCGGGTCGCAGTAGAATGGAGGAGGCCGTGAGTCTACTGGAGGCCGAGAGGATCCGCCTTCACAGAGACCTGCAGCGATGCATGTACGAGATCCACCAAAGAGACCAGTACTTCCAACAAATCAACGCTAAGGTAAGAAAAATGCTCACAGCAAAACAGTAGAATGCATGAGAGAAACATCTTTACTTAATATTCATCTTTTACATTTAAGAGCTGAAATGTTCCGTGTTAACTTACACTTTTTCATTTGACATTCCATCAGCTGCAGCAGGCGGTGGAGGAGAAAGGTGCAGTAGCAGCTCAGCTCAGGGCCGTTTCGCAAACTTTGCGGGAAACCCAGAATCGATGCAACTGGTTGGAAAACCAGGGACAGGTCCAGGTACAAGAAATTAAACATGTACATGTCTTTAGTGGAACCAACACGTGTCATCATTTTTGATGGTTCTTTTTGTTGTTTAGCATTATCCATATTACAGCTGAGGAGATTATTGAAATATAATCAAGTTACAATATGGATACTTTGACTAAATCTAAAGCACAGGGACAATTTTTGTTTGGATAATTTTTTTCGTATTTTAGTTTAAGTAAAATCCCAGTTGAACCCCAGTTGAAGGTCTGTTGAAATTGACACTCCTACACCTTGTACATGGAAAAAACCAAATTGCAAATTTTATAGCGATATCACTGAGTCTGTTTACTGTACATGCACACCAATACCCCAGTCATTATTTGATTTCGGGAGTTATCAGATTATTCAAGTGATCATGTAAACAGGATAATCTGGTCTTTTTGATCAGGTAATGGCAGTAATCCGATTATGAGAAATCAGATTAACACACCTGGATTTCTTCCCAATACTCCAACGTCTACCTGCATGTGTACGGTTAATCTGATTAACTTTGTTCTTTTACGTCTGCACTGGAAGTTACATTGTCAAACATGAATGGAAGACAACAGGAAGTTTGATTCTACCATCACTATGTACGTACGTACGTATGTACTTTGAAAGAAAACTGATAATGGACTGGAGCGTCTAAACCAGGGTTTATGGTTATCGCGTTGAAGTGAATGTAAATGCATTATATCAGATTATTACAATTATCTGATTACTCCTAGTTATCAGACTTTTATGGTCATGTACACAGGCTCAGTGTTACATGGGAAGTCAGAAAAACAAACAGTAAATCCCATCATGCAGTTTTGTTTTCCTATTAGGGGCACCACCATAATCAGATTCACATTTATTGTGGAATTAAATGTAAACTGTTGAAACCTGTAGAAAATGTCATATTGTCATTTTAAATTGAACCATGTACACACCTGTATGGTGTCATCCCTACCTTTAGGGGTCAGTGTATGCTGAGGTCGCACCAGGAGCCCCTCAAGAGAGAAGCAACGAATCAGTCACTGTTGAAACTGCTGAAGCCTTTCAGCTTCGAGAACGGTGAGGAAACTAGACGACTCTTTGATTGTATGTAGCCGTTTGGTCCCTGGATACACTGTGACGTTGTTTTTTTTATATGTCATGTTCAGACTGCTTGAATTAGAGCAGCTTTTGGCAGATGAACGGGCCAGGAGGGAGACGACCGAGGAGGCTCTGCGCCTCGCTGAAGACAGAGCTAAAAGGTGAGACTGAATTCACACACCTGGACGTACAACGTACAGCTGCATACATGCTTTAAAAAACACACGTCTAAATGTTTTTGTGCAGCACTGACTCCAGAGAAAGTCAGAGAGACTTCAGCATTGAGATGGAAACAGAAGAGGAGTGGGAAGCTCTGAGTCTCAACCCAAATCAGCCTCTAATAACTCGCAAGGTATGTGGTAACAATACAGGAACCAGGTCCATGGAGGCCGAAACTAGTCCCAAACCAGGTCAGTGAGGCAACAAAAACCACATAGAACCAAGAATCACTTACATGAGGGGCTGGGAAGTGAGTTATCATGACAAAGATCAACTAAGACTTTGTCACCATATTTGATTTTTTTTTTTTAAATCAGGATACTTTATAAATCCCATGGGAAATTGTTTTGTGTTACAGTTGCTCTATGCAAGTGGGTCAACACCTGTTTATGTTCATACCCTGTGAGGCATTCTGGGTATCCTGCGAGCAGCTAGCAATGTTTAAATTTACCCCAGTTTGGAAGTTTACATAACTACAACTACAAACCTTAATGTACAGGATGTCCATAAAGGTTCTTTACAATTTAAGAAATGTAGAACAAAAGCAAATGAATAGACAAATCTGTGGAAATTATTACAAAATGAAAAGTAGATATTGAACTTTTTTTTTTTTTTTTGCTGCATTTAATCTACCTCTATATGGACACTGTTAGGTCCATGAAGCACATCTAGACGGTACTGAATTTGTTTCCATGTTGGCGGTATCATCGACTCATCAATGTGATCAGTGGTCTTTTCCGTCAGGGTCCCGTATATTTGTTCCATATACGATATCTTTAACATAAACCCATAGATAGAAATCCAGGGCAGTGATATCTGGTGAAGGAGGCGTCCAGGGAATTGGACCATCCCTTCCAATCCACTGGTCTGGAAATATTTGATTTAGAAACCTACTAACACTGGTCCCCAATGTGGTGCTGCACCTTCTACCTGGAAAATGATGGTTGTTTGAAGGTCATCCAGTTGTGGTGAGACATATTCAGTCTAAAGGTCAAAGTAAATATTTGCAGTAATTGATGTCTCGTTGAAGAAAAATGGACCAATGATTGGATTGCACAAGATCCTCAATCCGATTTAAAACTAACCACTGAGTACATAGAAAAAATCTGATTTTAACGCATCTCATCAGTTGCTTTTGTAATACATTTTTTAAATGATAAAAAGACTTTGTGGACACCCTGTAGTGTCTGTGACCCAAAAACACAAATATTTCTGAAATGATAATGTTTTGCTTGTTAACAGTAGCTGAGATCAGTGTACTTCCTTCTAACAAAATCATTGGCTCAGTTCCCAGTATACATATGATGTACATGTACAGGTCAACTGTATTCACGCTCAGAGGGAAATTGATCATCCATCAGGTCAAAAAAAAAAAAGTGAATAAATGAACAATAACCAGGTTCGTTTCAAGTCTGTCTGATTTGGACTGTGGTCACAGTCTGATGATGGTACTGGGCATGAAGGATCCCATGAAACTCAACCATGGAAAAATATTCTAGTTTTTAGACTTTGTGAAAGTTGAACCAAGTACCAGCAGCAGAACAGAACCAGCAGCAGAACAGTACCAGCAGCAGAACAGAACCAGCAGCAGAACAGAACCAACAGCAGAACAGAACCAACAGCAGAACAGAACCAGCAGCAGAACAGAACCAACAGCAGAACAGAACCAGCAGCAGAACAGAACCAACAGCAGAACAGAACTAGCAGCAGAACAGAACCAGCAGAACAGAACCAGCAGAACAGAACCAACAGCAGAACAAAACCAACAGCAGAACAGAACCAACAGCAGAACAGAACCAACAGCAGAACAGAACCAGTAGCAGAACAGAACCAACAGCAGAACAGAACCAGCAGCAGAACAGAACCAGCAGAACAGAACCAGCAGCAGAACAGAACCAACAGCAGAACAGAACCAGTAGCAGAACAAAACCAGTAGCAGAACAGAACTAGCAGCAGAACAGAACCAACAGCAGAACAGAACCAACAGCAGATTCATGTTGGTGAAAGACGGCTATAAAAGAACCTGCCTGTTTATTCTCCTTCTTCTGTTTGATTCCGTGTCTCCAGGTGAAAGGCGGGATGGTGGCGTGCCGGCGGTGGGTGAGGGGGCGGAGCTTGTACTTCTCCCGGCTGCTGACGAGTCGGGCACGCTCTCGATATTTCTTCCTGGGTTACTTGCTTACGTTACACGTACTTGTCCTCATGTGCCTCACTGGTGCCCTGTAGCAAGTTCACACCAGGAAATAAATACACACACACACACACACACACACACACACACACACACACACACACACTTTAAGCTGAAGTCTGCACATTTTAGTTGATTCTTGTATGTCCGATGTGTATGTTAAGGTACGAAACACTTACAATGTAGAGTACTTACAGGTACTCCTCATACCAAATGACTGTCCGAGTTAATGTTCTAAAGAAAATGAGAAAACATTCACATTTGGAATCTGATTTGTGTCGGTATAATCAAACTGTTTTAGATTATCAGAGAAAAACAGGAATTTGAGAGAATAAATCTGAGTGAAGCAGAAGAAAGTCATCACTGAAGTAGAAACTGTGTGATCATCATCACACTTACTGCCCTGACAACTGCACAGAGAGCATAGCTGTCACTTAGAAACCCATTAGGGAACACGATTCTGGAGAAAAGAAAAAAAAACACCCACCAATACAGGAGGTTTGTGTCAAAACTACCCCCAAAAAAACCCACAGGCAGAGTTAATGGGAACTGGAATACTAAGCACAAGGCTGACTGTAGCTTTATGTCCTTATTGAGGGGATTTTATATGATTAGCATTGAGAAAGGTTCATTCTAACAGTAAGATAATCTAAATAAATAAACTGAATTTCACTTTTTTTTTTTTTTTTTACATTTACTTGAGGTGATTTTTGAACGGTGTCGACTGTACTTAGCTAACACTCAGCTCACATGACTCGTGTTTGGATCAGTGGTTCTGAACTGATCCAACCTGCATTTTCTTTTGGTCATTGGTCAAAATACAATCTGTTTTTCAGCAAACTCTAAGTGCAAAAAGACTGTATAATGCAAACCAAACAAATGTATTTAAAAAAAAAAAAAAAAAGACTGAAACAAATGAGCTTTTTTAACCAAAGTATACACATATGAGCCTATCTCTAAATAGAGCAGATGTCATAACTGCCTATAAAATATGTAAGACATAGGAAAAAAATTACATATTAAGTGAAAGTTTTTGTTTTGAGTGTAAATAACATTTCGGTTCCCTTTCATTATCTATATTCATAAATCTTTTTCCCACTCGGTCATATGTATAGAACATCTTAACCATAAACATCTTTACAACCACCACACCTTCGAAAACCGACTCTGTTTAAAGCAATAAAATGCATTTAAAAACCTTTTTTTTTAACCCCACACTTCAGTCCTCAGTCGTCCAGGTCAACTTGAAATCAATTGAAGATGGAAAAAAGCTACAGAGCATTCAGCTTCTTCTACTACATTTATTCCAGCAGTGTTCAGGGTATTCTAAAGCGCCACCTCCTGACAACTCTACACATTTTAGTTTCTTCACTCTAAGCATGTGAACAGATTAATGAAGCCAATTGAATGTTTTTGATTTTGTCGCTTCTTTTTGAAACGTTTTGAAATTGTTTTGATAATATAGAAAAGACAAGTCATGAAAAAAGAGACAAATGCTGACACTGAGGAGGTTATATTTGACTTTTCGCTTATTTATTATTTAATTCTCTCTCAAATTCTTGTTTTTGTTTGATGATTAACACATTTTATTATTATTATTATTATTATATTGACCCTAATCTGACTCCATACTCTGATTTCTATTTCTGTAATTTGAGTTCTTAGTGAAATCAGGGGTGTCTAAATTCATTTTAGTTCAGGGGCCAGTCCAGTAAAATAATGATCTATAAATAATGTTAACTCCAAACTTTTATGAACATTTCAGAGAAAAAAAAAGTAAAATTACATTATGAAAATGTTTCCATGTGCAAGCTATCCTTTAAATACTGTGAATAACATGAACCTGAAATTCACGTCTTTTGAATTTCGTGTAATGTTACTTCTTTACAGTAAAACAAACAGAAAAGCTTGCAGTTGTTATTATTTCTATCTTATTCTAATAGGATTTTATCGGTCTGACTTGCTTGAGAACACATTTCTCTGTATGTGGCCCCTTAGATATGTTCAGTGTAATTTTTGCATTTCATAAATTCATCTCATAGAGCAGATTTGTCCCTTTGGCGGGCCGGTTTCAGCCACTGGCCGCATGTTTGACACCCTGGATCTAAATGAAATGTAAACTCTTTTCATGTTCTATGTAAAGCTGGGCACTTTTCAGTTTTTGACCAGATGCAGCTACAGTCTGAGCGCTGCCTAACACCATTTAGCTTAAATAAACACATTTTTTTTTATTTTCATACTTTTTCTTTTTGGTGTCTGTCGTTGCAAATCAAGCCTTAACAAATGTCCTGTTTGCCATTTCCAAACCCAACTTGAGGTTCAATGCACGCTTTATAGAAAAGCACGAGAATCTCCCCCAAAAAAAAAAAAAAAAAAAAAAAAACCCATATCAATTTTGGTTAACACTACACATCGACTTTAGCGTCATATTTGATATTTGATGTCCTCACCTCAGTTTGGATCATTTCCACAAATAACTGTCGGCTTTACATCCAAAATCACAAACACCAGCTGCTGCTTTTATTTTGTAAGGAAAGCCTTTTTTCTTTCCTGTCTGAGTTCTTGCACATAAATAATCTTGATGCTGAGTTTAAATCTATGCACTGAACATTGTGTATATAGTCATCTCATAGAAGCTCAGAAGCACTACAGCTCTCCCACGTCCCCCATATTCCCTTTAAATGAACAGCCAAAGGTGTCGGCACCCTCACCTTTGGCTCAGTGGATGAAAATGTCCTTTAAAATATTCTGTGCCATTGACAATATACCGCGTAAAAGCAGAGGATATGAAAGAACATACTGTATGTATTTAAGGGTTTTCTGTATTTATAAGTGCATCCTCAGAAAGTATACTGTACAGTATCTGTTATGTATATATGCATTTCTATCTCTTTTGCCTGATGTTTAATGACTGTATATTTCTTCTAGAGTGTTTAAAGTATGAAAATATGATTGAAAACAGACAAAACGAGCAACTAATAAGCCAGAAATCTAAGAAAAAGTGTCTTGAATATTGTAAATGTTTTGCTACTGAAGGATGTCGTGTATTAAGATGAGATTTTTGGCTTATTTGATCCAGTTTCTGATGAGTTTGTGACACATTGGTCTAATGTTGTGTACATAAAAGTGTAATTGAAAAACAAATAAACTGATCTATTTATGAAAAAAAAAAGATAACTACTGAAAAAAGTTCAGACGGCATATTTTATCTCCTGCCTGTGTTTTTAAGAGCTGCTGATGCTGTGGGGTTTTTGATAACACTGGGCTTAACTCGGTACAAAACTGTGGACGGGAGCGTTCTCACATCACCCCATGCATCTGGAAAGACACTGAATAAAGACTTTTTCTTCATTTGTTGGTTGGTTCATTTTATTAGAGCTACGTGGCAACTTTTTAATTAATCTTTCAGAGAATTTGGGTTAAAAATCACTTCATTGATTTCATAACCTCCTGTGACCAAAGAAGGTAAAAGTTTTGGCTTTTTTACATTAAATAATTACCTTGATTGGAAAAACCCCATGATGCAACAGTTTTCTTAGATAAATTTTTTTCTCTTTTTTTGTGTGTTTTTATTAAGGAATGTTCTTTGCAGTGTGGACAGCGTTTTTGGGGTTTTTTGTAACGTAAAGCTGTGAAACTTGTCCACTAAAGACCACAAAAAGGCATTGCTGGATAATCGGGGATAACAGGCTGTATTAAATCCTATTGTTTGGGAGGATACATCTGAGATGAATGAGCAGGTACTATATACATGTCTGAACTAAAAGAAAGTAACAGTGCAGTACTTAAATCCAATATGATTACTTTCCACTGTCATTACTTGGTTTTCTATTCCACTCAGTTGTTTAAATGAGAAGAATCAAATTAAGCTGATTCTAATATTATAATTAACCCTGTAAAGTCTGAACCATAAAATCATTGACAGAAAATTCCAGTTCTTTCAAACTGAAGCCTTTATTGGTCCGTCTGAACAACCAAAAAATTTTAGGTTTTTTTTTCAAATATCAATTTCTATGTATGAGTTTCAACTTTGTATCATATTTGATGCATCAGGTCTCAATGCAAACAAAAACAGAATATATCACAAACAGGTCTAACACATTAGTAATTCCTTTTCAAAACCGGCAAAGTTCTGCCTCCTTCCTCATTAATGACAGTCTTATAGTGCCACTGGAAAGGCCTCTGGTGAAGGAATTCCTCCCCATGGTGGATTATCTGAGTATTGCATGTATCTAATTGTATACATCAGGTTTTTCAAGAAACAAAATATCACACGGATGACAGAGGGTTTCAAAACTCATGTATCAAATATGATACGTTTGGTGTTATAGGGTTAACAGTAGTTATCTTTCAATTTATCCAGTATTCAAAAAAGCACAAATGTGTTGAAAGAAGCTGAACATATTTATTAGAGCCCAGTCTCATGATTCAGGATCCACAAACATTTGTACTTTCATAAGACAATCACCTGTAGAATGCAAAGGATGTAAACTTTCATACTCATTAACTGTAACAGGCCTTTAACTCAGTGTTACTTTTATGGCACTTCACTAATCATTTTCTTTATTTTACCTTTCTCAAGTGATTTATCACCATTTATTATAATATTATCCTCTGTATTTTGCAGTTTTTCAGTTGAAATCCTGATCATGTAGATCTAGGGTGGCCAGCCCTGGTCCTTAAGAGCCACAATCCTGCATATTTTAGATGTTTCCCTCTTCCAGAACACCTGACGGTCATTCTCAGGCTTCTGCAGAGCTTTGATGATAGGCTGATCATTTAAATCAGGTGTGTTGGAAGAGGGATCCATCTAAAACATGCAGGATTGTGGCTCTTGAGGACCAGGGTTGGCCACCCCTGATGTAGATGTTTATTAAAACTCAGAGTAAATTCAAAGGTTAGTATATTAAAATAGAGAAAACTGAAGAAAAAAGTGCCTTTTGCAGGAAAATCTCTCATTAACTGAACAAAAAAACAAGTGTATCCATCTACTGTCATTGATCCAACTCAATGTTGTGGAAGATGGTGGTAAATTTCCTTCATCTGCTTTTTATTTGACCATTGTTTGTTTATATCCAACTAACTCTGTAAGAAAACCTCTACCGAGAAAATTTAACTGAATTGAATTGTTTCTACGTTTACATCCAAATAGATCATATGTGATGACCATGAGAAGGTGACAAACTGTATTTTACACCAATTATTTACATGTATTGATAGGATTGATATATAACATACAGAGAACTTTCTGTCGATGAGATCTGGGGCCAACTGAGGTTTTTCAGAGTGAATGAGCTCAAACAGCTGATGTGGAGAGCCTTTAGTAAAGAAGTGAAGACTAAATGTAAGAGAAAGGCCTTCAAGAAGGAAAAAAAACCTGCTTTGTCTGAGGCACAACAGGCCTTCGAGAAAGAACAGGCAACTGGGAAGGCCAACAGGAAGAGACGAGCATGCAGCAGATGAAAGGTTTTCCAAGGGCAGAAGAAAGAATGTGAGGCCTTGAGCGAAAGAACTGAGATCAACAAATGAGAAGCAAAGGATAAAGAGGAGGAGTTCATGACAGAGGACGGGGAGGCTTTCAACATCAAACAGGAGGCGAAGGCACAGACGAGGAAGGCTAAAGCAAAGAGAAGACCCGCATCCCAACGACAGAGGCCAGGTGGAGAAAGATCAGACTTCAAAAGCAAGAAAAGCATTTAATGAAGAACCGAGTCCAAGTGTAAGAGCAGGAAGGCCTTCGAGGCTCTGAAACGAACAGAGCAGAACGGAGAAAGAGCAGGAGATGGAAAACATGGACGTAACAGACACAAAGAAGGATTTCATACATAAGTAATAAGAGCTGGCATGGATCTGTGCTTCTGTTTAATGTGGGGTTTTTTTTTTTATATCTTTCTCGACAGACTCATGAAAACAGGCAGCATCGTCAACACGTCGACTGTTTCATCATCCAACTTCACTTTAGTTCAGCATCCTATTATATAAGTAAAACATATCATAAGCGAGTGGTGCCAGGCACAACAAGCCCCGCCCCTCGCAAACATTTTACCTGATTTACCCGATCTGTTCTCATTAAACGCTTTTCCGTTGACTCTCAAATATCGCAAATACAACTTGCGCATATAAATTTACCGAATGGAAAAACGACAATTTTGACAAAGCCCTCATTTTTCGATAAAAAGTTTTTGCGCTGACAAGAGGTGGTTTTTCGGGTTTTGCGCAAAACTGCAACGGAAAGACCTTTTTTCGCAACAACAGTTACGTGAACAAAACTGCATCATTTTTAATTTAGCACGGGATAGAGGGGAAATATATAAAAATAATGAATATATCTGTAAAACAACGTGATATTTACGTTCGTCGCTATGTTTATGGAATGACTTCTCATTTCATCTCGTGATAATAAATAAACAAATCATCGC
>JAPTYQ010000018.1:27357551-27367894 GCA_029814465.1 Ostorhinchus cyanosoma
ATACCTCTGTGTTATACACAACCATTTGTCTCCATGACAACCAGGGGAGAACAGGAAAAGAATCGCTGTGGGGGCGGTGATGGTGGTGATGGCAGTGTTGGTGCTGATGGTGGGTGTTGGAATGATAATGAGGGATAAATTGGGACTGTGTATCCCTTTGCTTATTGGTTACTGTACCTGGTTTCTTATCATAAAACTTCAATTAAATGAAAGTGGAAAAGTGTACAACAGTTGCCTTCTGCCACGTTCGAGGCTCAGCTTTACATCATGATGGATCTGTTCATTCAACGCTCCCTTATGTCCGGATTCAAAGAATAAATAGAAGACATTCAGTGCACAGAGACATTGGCAAATGAAATGAATAGATCGGACTGGATGATGCGCATGCACTTTTACTAAAACACTTGATTAACATCTTATGCCTAAAGCTCTGTGCTGTAAAATCCTTTCAGAGGCAAATGATCTCTTGATATCGCAGTAACTCTCACTATACAGATAATAAACAGTTGTCAGTCACACGTCTAAAAGTATTATTTCTCTAAAATGAACATGCATATGAGTCCTTGGCTGCTGTAATGTTCAGGAAACTCCTCCGTAGTAACAACTTCCTCTGGTAAGGAACTATCAGGAGTGTGTAACCCTCAGGTCACACTATAAACATTAGATTTCACTGAATTCTAACTCTAATTACAAAAACATAATGCTGTCTTTATCATTCTAATTAAAAGTGCAGTCATTTATTAACAAGAATGGAATTTAATCTTTATAATTTAGTTTTTATTAGTGTGTTTTAAGTTGTGTTTGAGTCCCTTACACCTGATCCTTTAAATCTACAGACAGAGCAAGTCCCATCCTACAGTACTTTTTTATTTCTACAGTCACTCAGAATAGCATTTGTTGTTGTTGTTGTTGCTTTTTTTAGTGTCTATCTTATTTTTCCCTACAGGTTAGAAAACTTAACACAAAGCATAAAGTGAGGGGTTTTCATCTGGCTGTAATCCAGTGTTTTTCAACCTTGGGGTGAAAAGAAAATAAACTGCATTTGATGCCAATTATTTGCATGTATTGATGGAATGAATGGATCAGCAGTTAAACACTTTAGATCAGTAGATGGTTTTGGTCTTTTTAAGGGTTAATGGACTATTAACCCCAAGACTCGTACATATTAGGAATCTATTCAGAACTATGGGCACGCAAAATGTTCTTTTTAGGGGATTATAAAATGATCTGTTGTTTTTATTGTTGGTTACAAAACCTGTTGTAAAGTCTAATATGTGGAGTCTTTATTTCATATGACATTGGCTGTGATCATGACTGTTTTTAATGCCTGAGTGTTTTTTGTTGGGGTTTTTTTAATATTCAGTTTTGATATGAATATTTTAAAAAGCTGTCAGTTTCGTTCATTTATGTTGCTTGTCACAGTATTGTGACTTTGGCGTTTAAAGGGTTAACAGAGTGTGTCGCAGTCTTTTCCTTAAATGAAGCTGTTTTAGTTGCCTAAATGAAGCCTAACCATTGATGTTGCAGATCAGAAGCCTCCATTACCCGTTGGATCTTTTCCAGCTGCACTGATGTACTTATGTGTGCTATCAGTCAGGGTGACAGATGAGAACACTGGCCAGATTGTGTTTAGGCATGTATGCAAATAAACATTCACAGGCTGCATACTGATTCCAAACAGTACATGTAACGTGCAAAGATTGTCTGCTATCACCATTGACCATTTACTCTGAATGCTTTACTCTTCTAAGGCACAATTCCGATTTTTGGGTGGAATCCAATTTTTGTGTGCTCATTCATATTACACATTAAATGCGACTTCTATTAGTCTTGAGTATGAACTGAATGCGACCTTGAAGTGACCCGTATGTGCAAAAGAGGTCCTGATGTAATACGTGACCACGCAGGCACGCACTGTATTTACAGAAAATATGTCAGTACGGGTTCTTGTCTGTTCTTTCGTTTTTGTGAAACATCATCAGTCGTGGCACAAGTACTACTCCAATTGCAAGTTCGCAGAAACTGAGAAAGCATGGAATACCCGGATGTTGTTCTTGTCAGCTAGCTTAAACCAAGGAGGCACTGGTTGGTGACTCATGTAGACTTGGCTGGGAAATAATTCCCAAGATGCAGTTTGTGTCGGCTCGGCTGTGAGCCCACCAATTCGGCGGCGACACAGGCAGCTGTGCCCAACTGAGCCGACGAAATGTATTCCAGTTTTGAAAAATATACAAATTGTATAAATGACATGTAAACACCAGTACACTGGAATAAACCTTAATCTTACCAAGTGTATTTTTTCTCATTTTTAGTCCAAATATCTCATCACACTTGGATTAAGCAAAAAAAAATAAATCTTGAATTTGGAAAAAAAAAATCTTCCAATGGAATATGTAAAAATGATCTTGTTAAGAATTCTTGAAGTAAGGTTTTCCAGATGTATTGTCTAAAAATAAGTTAGGGTTAGGTGATTATGTCTTATTTTAAGTGCGATGAGATATTTAGACTAGAAATGAGAAAAATACACTTGGTCAGATTTGGATTTTTGCACTTCTTGGTATTGAGAACAGCTTCTGTTTTCCTCCTCCTGGGATGCACAATTGTGACGTTTGTCGCATTTCAATGACGTAAAGGTCGGATAAATGCGACCTGGCCGTTCAGACTGAAGTCGCATTGCAAAATATCAGATACATATCAGATTTCAAACCACATATGAAAGTGGCCTGGGTTGGATTAGAAAACATCAGATTCGTGCTGTTCAAACCGCCTTGAACACATCAGATACAGGTCACATTTGGGTGAAAAAAATCCGATTTGGGCCACATTTGCCTTCAGTCTGAGCGTAGTCTAATTGGCTCAGCAGTTGTCAGTTTTTCAGGAGAAATCGACAGCTTCATCCATCACTCGGTCATTTTTCCTGACTGCTACTCCAACCCTGTTCACTGCCTGCACTGGGATCAGGCTTCCTCCAGAGAATAGGCTGTCACAGATTTGTCACACTTCACAACATGCACTATGGGAGATCCTTAGTGCGAGTGGGAGATCTAGCCGGCATTCATTACGAAGCATAAAGCCCCTCCTCCATCTTCCTCACAGAGAACATCACATAAAACCCAAAGGCTACACATATTGACTTGCATTTTGATTCAAAGTCGGCACATTCTTAAAGGAAAAAAAAAAAAAGAAGAGGTTTATTGTATATTAATGCAAAGTGTTGAAAAATTCAGGATGATTCAAATTAGTGGAAAACATCTCTGTTAAACTCCCAAGTGCTGCACTGAAATGCAGCGTTTTTTATTTTTATGACAAGAAGGTCAACTGTGGAGGGAGGGAGCAGAGAACTACTACTCAAGCCAACTCTGCTTTATTAATAAACCTGCTCTCCATCGCTCCTCTCCTCTTCTGTCCTCCATCTATCTCTCTCTCTTCCTCCTGAATATTTGTTCTCTAGGAATCAGAGCAGGCATGCTTATATAATGCTGCTGGGTTTCCCTTGAGGTGTGTTTGTGTGTGTGCGTGTGAAAGCTTGTGCACTTGTGCAACACATCGTTTTCTTTTCCTTTCTTTTTTTTTTTTTTAAGTGACTATTTTTACACAGCTGGTGCTGAATGGAGGTACAGTGTAAATCCTGTGATGCCACCTCTAGCTCACAGGCTGCAGAAATGACATGACAACATGCAGTGTGATCTGGGTCAGTGACAGTTTAACAACCTGTCCATCCTCTCAACATGGGAAATGCCTTTAACGCCCTCTAGTGGACGATAACACACAACGCTTCTAGTGAGAAATGATCACATTTAATCAAGTTAAGGCTTGAATTGATAAGTCAGCTGTATTCAGCCGGAAAAAATAAGTCATCAGAGTATTTTTGCTGGTAAAAAGAGTTTAATAAATATATGTTAATAATAAATTGCATTAAGATAAACGAGGGTAATTAAATATCAGATTATTTACCGGTACATATATAATGGAAAATGATACAATCCCATAAAACACGACTTCTCAGGAAGCACAAAGAGAACATGTTAGATAACCAAAAACACAGATGGGTGTTTTAAAATATATTATGTAACATTTACTGTACTCTTGACCTCTGCTGCTGCTTTGGTTCTTTATACACTTTGAACCTGTTCTCTTAAATAAGTAAAACTTATGTATATAGTGCTTTTCATAGACAAACTCACAAAGTGCTGAAACGGAGAAATAAAAACCCTTACCACGACTAAATGAAAACCAGCAACTCAGAGTGTTCCGTGTAAAAAGACCTTGTAATTGATTTGATCTGTCTTTAATAAAACATGCAACCATTTAACAACAAGCTACGGTTCTATTTAACTGAATACCTAATATTATAGATTAGGCTTTTATTTGTGTTATAATCAGACTATATATACAGCACAAAGCATCTGTTTGGTTTTTTTTGAAAGTATATTGACTATTTAGACAAGAAAGTGGAGCTAAAGAACAACTGTCATGCTCATACGTGCAAATAAGTCGATTCAACTACTTGTGAAATCTTAAAATGTACAGTTGTGTTTCCTAATGAACGATGCTTAAATACTAATAAGCACTGACACGTCTAATTAACAATTAATTAACAATTACACTCAACAATCTAATTAGCAGACTGGCTGGCATACCATATAATCCAGTGTAAATGACTGAATTTAATTAAATGCAACATAAGAAAAGAAAACAATGTTAATATTTCTATTTATTTGTCAGTAAATTCAGGTTCTCTGTGCATCATCCAGAAATCAGATGAATCTCAGAAAAGCCCATAGATTTAGACAATATGATGCATTCACTGTCTGTTAACCCATAAAGACCCAGTGGTACTTTTGTCAGTTCCCAAATGATTTTTTTTCTCTATATTTAACCTTTCTTAAGTGATGTATCACCTTTTATTTTGTGGTTTTTTTCAGTGAAATCAGGTATTTTGATGTTTGTAAAAACAACAACAAAAAAAGCAATGTTAACACCTCTAATTAGAGATGTTTAGTCCACCAGTTATTCATTCAGATTCTGCCAACACTGCAAAAAATCTAAATCTTACCAAGTGTATTTTTCTTATTTCTTGTCAAAATATCATTTCATACTTGTCACCTAATCACCTAAAGAGTAACTTTTCAGTGAGATATAAGAACTTACTTTTAGACAATAGATCTGGAAAATCTGATTTCAAGAAATCTTACCAAGATCACTTTCAGTTGTTCCATTGCTAGATTTTTAAATTTTTTTTGCCTAATTCAAGATTATTTATTTATTTATGGTTTTTTGCTTATTTATTTATTTATTTATTTATTTATTCATTTATGCTTGAAAAAGGCAACAAAATCTTTATTTTTTTGCTTAATTCAAACAAAAAAAAATCTGCCAATGGAACAAGTGAAATTCATCTTGGTAAGATTTCTTGAAATCAGATTTTCCAGATCTATTGTCTAAAAATAAGTTCTTATATCTCACTGAAAAGTTCCTCTTTAGGTGATTCTGTCTTATTTTAAGTGTGATGAGATATTTTGACAAGAAATGAAAAAAAATACACTTGGTAGGATTTAGATTTTTGCAGTGTTCAGACATTGTAAGAAAAAAAAATACTTTCCTTGTATTTCTTTGATTTCAGTTACATGTTGATTTGAATGTCAGATTTCTACCAGGTTTCATTTTAAAAAACCAAACAAAAAAACAAACATATTTGTGTGTTGCTGTAGATGCCGGCAGAAATAAGAGTGTTCCTGATGAAAACGAAACAACTTCAAGTCTGTGTTCTTTAGACATTAACATGTGACTTTGCATGTGTGCACGCTATTGTGTCATGTGTGAACACCAGCTTGTACACGTGTGTGTGTGTGTGTGTGTGTGTGTGTGTGTGTGTGTGTGTGTGTGTGTGTGTGTGTGTGTAATAGATTAAAGATTCAGATACTTAAAGCCATGATGATTGGAACCCAAAGAAATTAGAGGAAGAAGTGTTCTGTGAAGTTAAAACTGGGATAAAAGTGAAGGTTCACACTGTTTGTGTTAATGATTAAGAATATGTGCAATTAACGTCATCTCTGAGCCAGACCGTGACCTCTGTGACCTTAAGTACATTTATGATTAAAAAAAACATTAAATACAGCTGCTTATGGAAGAATGCATGTAGAACACGCCTCCTCTTTTCTATAGAAGAACAGTACATTTGGTAAAGAAAATGGAAATAATCGTCATTGTCAGTTGAAAATATCGTAAAGAAAGGCGACCTTCTATTTAAATATTTATGCAGCGTAAAAGAGGTCAATTACACATACCAGAAATTAATTCTACCAAATACTTCAGCTGTAATTCACAGTTTTATTAAAAATAAATACATATCTGCCTGATTTTCAATTGGTTTTCCTTCAGGTAAACAACAGTGTTTCATATTTAGATGGAACTTCTTCTAATTACAGGTTCTTTTTGAGTAAATGCACGTACACATGTTCAGTATTTCCAAAAAACAGGTGACCATTGTTCACCTGCAGGAGGAAATACACTTTAAATCTGACACCTTGATTGAAATAATGCAAAAATGTACTTTTTTTGTTTTTGTTTGTTGTTGTTTTGTTTTGTTTAATACTTTTTTGGTTTTCATATGTCGATTATGACTTTTCTACTCTCTATGATTAGCATTAGGGCCACACTGAAGGAAGGGGGAACTAATATGTTGTGAACAGGGTACTAATATTACAATAAAAAGTCCTAGTATTGCAGGATTGAAAGTATTTATTAGATACAAACAGTGGCTGCTGGGATTGTGTCAGACTGGAATTTTGACACTTCTTCAAATATCACAGTTTTTCATCATGAAAGATGCCGACGATAATCCTGAAAATAACCTAATCCTGTTCTCAGAATAGTATGTTTTTTTTCTTTAAATATGAGCTGTTATGACTTTTGTATTTATATCTTTTTTTTTATCTTGTACTATGATGTTTTTTCTTAGTTTTCTTACTGTTTTTCATGTCATGATCTGCGTGGCACTAATTCTTCCTTAAAGGTTACCATGCATACATATATTTTGCATAAATAATGTACTATATGTACACACACAATATAATATATATATATATATTTTTTTTTTTTTCTCTGCTTTTTGACTCTGCTTTCTATTTTCTCTCTTAGGTCGCCATTATCGCTGGGAACTTTGAGCTCGCTGAACTTATTAAAAACCACAAAGAGACCGATATTGGTGAGTAACAAAGCAGCTCCTTCTTCCTTTCATCTCCTTCTTTCTTCTCCTCTCCTTCCCTCCGTCCATGCGTCCGTCCGTCCGTCCCTCACCTGATCTTCCCACAGTCACCCAGTGCACATATATGAATCTCCCCCGCGGGATACATTTCAAATCCCCCCCGGGGGTTTGATCCTCCTAAATGACCTCCCAGTATAATCCCTCTGCCAGATTACGAAAGCGCTGGCAAGAGGATGAAAGTTTATGTTTACACCAGGACAATCCCAGGCCGATTAGGCCGAGAGAAATGATCAATGCCTTCAGCCGCGGGGGGCTTTCCTCCGCTCAAAACTGATTGGTTGGTTTCCAGAGGTGTTGGCTGATCTGTGTCAGTCTGTGTGAAAGGATTTGATTAAGTTGGGAGATGAATTCAGTGATTGTGATGGTTTTCTAATGATTGCAATACAGTTTAATGTCCTGTTTCGTAGTGACTGTGCAGGCTTAACACATAGCAGACTTTCCCATGATGTGTGTGTGTGTGTGCGTGTGTGTGTGTGTGTGTGTGTGTGTGTGTGTGTGTGTGACTAAAGTTCTTGAGAAATACTTACTAATCAGGTTTTTCAGCAAACAGTACAGTTGATGATTTCAGAGTTTGTCTGAGGGTCTTTACTCAGCGAGTCTCCTCACTTCTTATTATCGACTTCCCTCTAAATCGTCTTATTAGTTCATGGGATCATCCAGAATGTTGTGGCTCTTCTCCAAATACTTTGTTTAGATATGTGAAGTATGGCTCCTGGAGTTAAATTTCATCATTAATATGCATATTCCAAGCCTCACCAGTCTCTTCTTTTTTCCTATTAGGCTGAAACTGTGTCAAACATGTAGACACTCTAAGGATGATTTCCAAGATGCTGCTGAAATGAAACTAATTTTTAAAACACATCTCATTTTCTTGTTACCAAATGTTGATTCGGAATCATTTATAAAGTTTTATCATATCTACAAGTTATTTTAAGCTTTTAAATAATATTGACTGATATTATGTTGCTGAATCACCCTTCACAGATGCAAAGTATGTGACTTTCTTTGAATTTTTTTTTAATAGAAAAGTGCATTGATTACAGATATTTAGAAGTTTTAAGGATGTTACTTATACTATATACTCTTCTAACTTCAAGGTTTCCCGTCTCTCTTTGATTCCAGTTGAGCTTGTTTTTTCTTTGGCTTCGGCAAATCTTTGAAGTTACAGTTTATGAAAGGGCAGGACAATGTATTATTTCCATTCATTAAGGTTTTTGTTTTCTAAATCATAAAAAAAAAACAACACTTATTCCTCTGGAGACCTTTCTTGGTCAACAAAACTGTAAAATCCAAGCTTTTTGCTTTTCTGATATATTAATTATGAATTCTCCAGTCATATAAAGCATATAGTTTTATTAAAGAAAGAGTATTTTTTTTAATTAGGTTTTGTCTTCAGCTCCTATAGTCAGAAAACAATTGAGTAGAATCATAAGTTATCCATAACAATGAAAAAAAAAAGTTTTTTGGGTTTTTTTTTTTTTTTTGGGCTATATAACCAGACTCTATATGTTGGTTTATTGCACAGGTTATTCCACTCATTTCATATCTGGACAGAATATTAATCTTGGTTCATTAGCTCATTACACACATATTTTTTTGTGATTTCATAGTAGTAACATTATTTTACCCTCTCATGTTGTTGTGTTTACTGTGTTCAATAAGACTCCATACAAATATACCTTTATTGTGTAATTATATTCCCAAACACAGTTTCGGGGATATTGTGTTTTTGGTCCGACCGCCGCCACCAGATATCCTTTGTGTTAATGCGATAACTTGAAAAATATTGGGTTCACAAATTCCAAATTTTTCATTTCAATCAATATCATGAAGAAGAAGAACTGATTTGATTTTGGAGGATTTTCTGTTTCTAGATTGCCCACAAGGGGCCGCTCAAAAGTTTAAAATCCCTAAAATCACTAAATCTTGTTTTCATTTCTCTGGATCTATTTGTCTGATTGACTTCAAATCAAGTGCAAATGAAAGGTCATGACCTGGGGATTTCTCACATCATGACATCATAGCAGTCTGGTTAAGGATTGGGGGTGTTCAGGGATGTACCTCGAATGCTTCTTCCGACGGCTAGTTTTGTCTAGTTTTCAGATGTAATTTTGCAGATTGTAAACTAATACATTTCAATTTCAATCCAATCCAGCTACGAGAAATTGCATTTTGTCTTATTTATACTTTGTTTTATTTCCATTGTTTTATCTGTTTAATTTTCATCACATTTATTCTTTAGAATCTTAAAATAGTTGAATTACATGCAGCATATTTAGAGGCTTTGTACTAATATATATAGTAGTTTTATAGAGGATTATACTGGGGAAAAAAAAGCCTTTCAGGTCAACAGTTTGGTCAGTGTTGAAGTAACAGGTGGTTAAAGACTGGGTTTCTTTAAAATGCAGGATGAGGGCTGTATACAGTCCTGCTGTGCATTAGTATGTGTGTGAGAAGGAGGTGAGAAGACAAGAAAGATTTCTCACTAACATGCAAACATAAAAAAAACAACATTTGCACAAATTTCATGTTGTCCTTTTTTTCCCTTCTACTTGCTATTTATTGCCTCGTTGCTAAGTTGCCACTTACTCAGTAATTAAGTTCTGAGATGGCAGATTGGTGATGGGAACACACTCCGCACAGAGTTAACACCTGATAGAATGCCATTTTCAGTTTTACAAGTCATGAAAGAGACCATAAATTATTTATAGATTAACGTCCGAATGTTCACCGTCTTCATGGAGTACAAACCAGGAAAAACTGGCTTCCACTGAGGATGCATCAGAAGACGTAATAGATTCAAATACATGTACTAGATTTAATCTGAAAGGGACATCTTCTAGTTTCTGTGTTGCATTTAGATAAAATATAAACTAAACTGCATGTGTAGAAATATGGCATACAGTAGATCTAGCCCTATTCTGGGTCAAAATGTGTTTATAGAAAGAAATGTTTGTGCCGTCGAAGCTCAATTAAAAAAAAGTCTATTTTTTTCATTTCTAGTCCAAATATCTCATCACACCTAAAATAAGACATAATCACCTAAAGAGGAACTTTTCAGTGAGATATAAGAACT
>JAPTYQ010000018.1:27385214-27401326 GCA_029814465.1 Ostorhinchus cyanosoma
AAGCCGGATAATGAACCTCAGGTGTGCTGCAAGAGGGATACTCCTAAAACATGCAGGATAGGGGCCCTTGAGGACCAGGGTTGGTGACCTCTGCTCCAGAGTGAACGTGGAAACACCATCATCTTCTATAACATTGATTCACCAGTAAAACCAGTGGAGTTGGATCAATGACAGTGGTTGGAGACACTAGGTTTATGTTCAGTTAATGATGGATTTCACTGAAAAAGTCACTTTTCTTCAGTTTGCTCTTTTTTTGTTATAATAACCCTTAAATGTAATCTCTGCATGAGGATTACAGTGCATGATCAGCAATGAAAATACTTGATTTTCACTAAAAAAAGGAAAAATAGAGAGGATGATATTATGATAAATGGTGATAGATTACTTACAAAAGGTAAAATCTAGATAAAAAATTAATTTTGGAACTGTCCCAAAAGTAGCCCTAGGTCTTTATGGGTTAAGCATACCTTCCCTTAATGGTGAATAATTAGCAGTATCTTCATTTGAAAGTAATCAAATGAAACAATGTTTTGGTAAATGCAATTATCATTTATTAAAGTACTTTACAGGGTAACATTGATGCATCTAATGGTCAACGTGTCCTCAAATGTTTTGTCATCAAGGCAGCATCGTTCTGGTCTGAATATCTTGCCTGCAACACTAAATATCCTCTCAACGGGTGCAAAGGAAATAGGTATGGCCAGATATTTATAGAGTATGTTTTTAATGTTCATTTGTGGTTTAAAAAAATTAATTAATTAATAGAAAAAAATTGCTCTTTTCACTATAATAAAGTATTGTGTACATAAAGTCCATACAATAATATCTGTATGAAATTCATGTTGAAATCCTATTCAAACACTGTAAAGCTTCATTGTTAAATACACTTTAATTATGTATCATGACTTTCTTTGAATTTTGTCACTTGTTTTTTGAAAATAGACACATTTGCATTTTGTGATTTTCATCCCGTATTGCACCTATTATTTTTTTTTCTTATGCATGTGTTTCTTCTACTTATAAGATATTTTAATGATATTGTGAACTGAGAAGTCACTCTGTTCCATTTGCTTTGGATGACTTTTCTCCATTTTTCAAAATGTTTCAGTGTAGTATTCACATATTTCTGTCAATTTGACCTTGTTATTAGAACTACAACAGTCATTTGGTTTAATCGGATTCGCTGTTTTGATCATTAAATCAATATAAGTATAATTCTTAATGGAAAAAAACAGAACACTTTCTAATTCCAGATTAAATTTCAATATTTTCAGCTTTGTTCGTTCATGGTAAATCAAGATATATGAGGAATCATCTCTGGTTTTGGAAAAGGCTGATGTATTTTTCACAATATTCTTATAATCAATAGTTAATTAGTGGATAAACTCACCAGATGAATCACTGTAATAAAGCAGCAACAAAGACAATTTCTCAAATAGAGTGGTACTATTTACCAAACTAAAACATTTTTATGAGTGACAAAAGTCAAAATATTATGAATAAAGTCATAGCAGTTTGTTTTTAATAATTACGAAAAAAAAAATCTAAAATAAAAAAGTCAGTATTTTATGGAAATGTCCGAACCTACATGATTAATTTGACCTTTACTCTGAATGTTACGACTTTATCTCCCAATATTTTGAGTTTTTGGATATAATAGTTTATTCTCGTGCTATTATTATTTTTCCTCGAAATATCAGGACAACATGGTAGTAAAAAAAAAATCCTAGTTTTTTTTTTCTGTTCAGTGTGGCACGAATAGAAACTTAAGCTTTAAATTAGAATTGCATGGTTCGATGAAGTTATTTGCCGTGTTACAGCTCTGCCCTGTAAATCCATGAGTCTTCTTGTGGATGATAAAGAGAAAGAAGGAAAAGAAAAGGGTCGATAAAGAGGTAGAAATAAAGACAATCCTGCGGTTCCTGGCGGTGCCGCTTCACGCCCGGGGCAGTTGTGCAGTGCAGGTGGAAGGAGGACGGGACGGAGAGAGGAGGTGTGTGCAGGAGGAGGTGTGTGCAGGAGGAGGGGTCAGGGCGGTGTGTCAGCTGGGTGGTGGTGGAGGTGGTGGGGGTCGCTCTTGCTCCGGGAGGCGGCGGTAGTGGAAGGTGTGAGCGGCATCATGTGCGCGACGCGCCGCAGCTCCTCTCGGCGGAGTCGCTGTCCATGGTGCTGAAGGGAAACTCGGGGTTTTTTTTGTAAAGTCCTCTGACATCAGCGGAGTAGCACGGAGTAAAAATGAAGTCGATCATCAATGCCTTAAAAAAGGAAGGTAAGATTTCCTCTTCGTTCTTTTTGTACTTTTCAAATCAGGCGCTCATTTTCCGGACGTTTTCGATTCACGCAGCACCTCACTTTCAGCCTCAGGGAAGGTGGATTTAGAGTCTTTAATTCATAAAAGTACAGCCATCCAGCTTAGATTTGCTTTAAGAAAGTGTTTACTATTGTCTACCAACGGAATGGAGATAGGTCTTAGCGTATTTAGGTTACAAGAATAATCCTTGTGTCTTTTTTTTTTTTTGTCGGACGAAAAGAAAAGGAGGCAGCGCCGGAATTGGACTTGTTTTTAGGTCACAGAGAGAGCTGAAAAATGGGACTCTAAGGTGGAGAAAACACCCACATAGATGACTCTGTACCGTTCCCCTTTACTCAAATACAACCCAAAAAGCCCATCCATCTGTCTGTGTGTGAAACCATGTTGGGGGCATTGATTCATCTGCTTTTTGCTTTTTTTTTCTCAATGAACAGGCACTAAAGCGGAGTGGTGAATCCTATAGGCGCGGGGAGAGGGTGCCAAATAGATTCATATACAGGCTATATAGCTCACTTAAAATGCAACACTAGGTCTACGTGCAAGCTGTATTAAACTGCATTAGCTGCAGCTCATCTGGAACTGGAAAGTCCACGTAATCAGCATTCTCTAAGTCTGTATGGTGTGCCCAGAGGTTGCAGCTTAATCCTAAGGGTCAGTGTGCAAATGAAGAAGACAGGGTTGGTGATGATTTCAATCATAAAGCTTCTGGAAGAGATGGGTGTCTGAGTTGAGGCATGTTTGGAGTCTGGGGTGTTTTTGCTTTTTATGAGATATTTCAATGATGTTTGGAGAGTTTATTATTGAGCTGCCTTATTCTTTTTACTTGCATACATTGAAATTCATACGATAAAAATATAAATATAAAAATAATACAAACCAGAGCAAGAAGAACTTTAAGAAAGAATAAAATAGCTTTACAGTCTGGTGAAAAAGACTATTCATTTTAGAAGAAAGCAATAAGTTTGCAGTGAAAAATTTTAAGTTATCTAAAACAAAGACAATATATACATAGCATATATCATTACAAAATGGGGGAGGGGGTTTCAGTCCCTGCATTTGCTATATTTTAAGACGTTTTTGTAGAGTAATCTCTGTCAACACTCAGGGGGCCCTTAACAGCCCGGGGCCCCGAGAAACTTGCTTACTTTGCCTCTTTACAAGCTACGCCTCTGGATGTGCTTTGTGAAATTCACTTCATTGTATTTTAGAATGAATTTTCTTTGTGTTTTAACCCATAAAGTGCCGAACATCCACCGTCAACCCAAACCATCTACTGATCTGAAATATTTAATACCTGGTGATCCATTAATCCTATCAATATATATAAATAATTGGTGTAAAATACAGTTTATTATCTTTTCATGGTCATCAGATATGACCCATTTGGACGTTCAGAGGCTCCATAGTGAACATGGAAACACCATCATCTTCTACAACATTGATTCACTAGTAAAACCAATGGAGTTGGATCAATGACAGTGGATGGAGATGCTTGTTTTATGTTCACTTAATGATATCTTTACAAAAAAAAATCACCTTTTCTTCATTTTTCTCTATTTCTGATATAATAACCTTCAACTTTAATCTTAGCTTTTATGAACATCTACATGAGCAGTGAATTAAATATAAGAAAATAGATGATTTTCACTGTAAAAAAAGACAAAATACAGAGGATAATATTAGAATAAATGGTAATGAATCACTTAAGAAAGGTTATATAGAGAGAAAAAAATCATTTGGGAACTACCACAAAAGTCACAGTGGGTCTTTATGGGTTAAACATTTTCCTAAGGGGATGATTTTAGTCATTGAATTAATACAAATGTAGGATTTACTGTATGTGTTTGTATGAGATAAATGGACAAGCTTTTAAAAACACCTCATGCCTCAGTTTAATGTAAAATAATGAAATGCATTAATACAGTTTAACTGCTAGAATCGCTATAGTTTTGAAATATGGCTGCATTTTTCATCAGTGATACAACCAACACTTCAGGCTGTCCAAGCAGCTCTTGTCAGATCTGATCTCCTCAGCTCTCCACGCTAAATTATGTGACAGATTTCTCATGGTGGGTAAATTTAACCCTGTGACTGAAAGGTTATGAGCCCAACTTGACAGAAATCTGAAGGCGACGTAAAGCGCTTTTGCACTTTGTATCAACCGCGTAGCTAAACAATAGTCAACAGCTCAGATAAATTTGATTAAAAGTGTTAAACCGAGCCTGAAATAATAAACGTAATAAACACCAAAAATAGACTGTAGTGAGCGAAAAACGGAGATTCAAACAACCTATGAATCATCACCATTTACGTCACAGCTGACAGTGTAGTGTCACATAACTGGAATTTACCCATCTGTCATCTCAGGATCACAGGCGAAGCACTGCATTGTGGGATTTCTTCACAAAATGTAATGGTCTGGCTTTGGACGCTATACTTTAAGCTTCACTATGAAGAACATTTGCAATTCAGACCCTGGAATGAAATACAATGACAGCGAGAACATTCTTTAACCCACATTTAGTACTACAATGTGGCAGCGCAGAACAATATGTGTCCCAGTGACTGTCAGGTTTAGACAAAAGGTAATATAATCAACACACGCTTTTCTCTAACAATCGAGCAAACACAACAGCATGGGCAGTTTTGCATCATTGTCATTTTAATCTTTTTTTTTCTAAGAATATATAGATAGGCAACTATGCAATCGAAGTGTCTGCGTCTTAAGGAACCACACTCTAAGTTTATTGACTATGAGCTGATATGGATCTATCACTGAAATATGCCAGTAAAACATAGTTGGATTTAACCAAATGAGATTGCATTTTATCTACAAGTGATACCTGAATCAAAATACAAAGAAATATTTGATCTGTAATAATATTAGTAAAATAGCTGTTGCTCTGAAAAATGTTGCAGTTAAATGTTATTTCATTTGGAGTATGTTCTTTACACTAAAAAAGACTGTCCAGTAAGACCAGCAGGGGAGTTTTAGGATGTCCATACCACAGCACCATGAATGAAATACATAAGACTGCTCTGGTTCTCTGTAATTATTAAACTGAGTTATGGTTTCATCTTTTTATAAAGAAAGCACCACTGTCAGGATCACCCACCTGACAACCGATTAGAATATCGTTAAGTAAATAAAATAAATCATTAGATAAATAATTACTTTCCCAGAAGTAATTCTGGTCTTTTGTATCATCAAAATAGAATAAAATACCTCATCAAATTAGAGAATTATACAGCACTTAAGAAATATAAAAAATGTGCTGTCAAATGATTAAAATGTTTAATCAGATTAATCACAGGGCTGCTGTGGATTCATTTGGATTCATCTATACTAATCACATTTCATTTTGCACGAACCAACAGACTCAAGAAAGAAGGGAATATGTAAAAAAAAAAAAAAAAAAATCAATTTCAACAGTTTTAGCAAAACAACTTGAAGCATCTGTTCCATCTTGTTTTTTTTTTTTGTCCTCATATTTCCATCCAGAGGACTGTTTAGCCTCTTCCATCTTTATGGTTTGGTTCTGCTGCTTGTCTCTACTGGATCAACTGCTCATTTGTTCATGCACGACTGTAACTCTACTTGGACAAACTGCCTCAAATGTGTTGCATGATACGTTCAGAATCATTCTGCTGCAGATGGGTTCATTGCATTAACATTTTTAATCAGATCAATCATGATGATAGATTAATCCACCTTAATGCTTTAATTTTGACAGCCCCAATAAAAATACGTCTACCTCAATTCTACAAACAGTGATACTAGTGTGGATCGGCAGCCGTGGCCTACATGGCTGGAGAGTCGGCTGCAGACTTGGCCTGTGACCAAAGGGTCACTGATTCACTTCCCTGGACTGAAGAGAGTTATTGGCTGATGTGCCCTTAAGCAAGGCACTTAACCCCTCATTTGCTCCCCGGGCGCCTGACATGTCAAGCCCACTGCTCCTAACATGAGTGTGTGTGTGTGTAATGCATGATCTAGTGATGGGTTAAAGGCAGAAGATACATTTCAGTGTGTGGTGCATGTTTATGTGTATTACAAACTACTACAGACAAAATAAAGAGTCTATCTATTCTATTGATCTAATCTAGAATAATCTAGAATAATACCTTTGGTTTTATTGTGTGTAGATTGAACATAACAATACAAGTCTGACTTTTGGATATACTTACTACATGCGTTAAACGTTTGTGTGTTTGTGAATGTGTGTTTTTTATGTTGTGTTCTGACAGTGTGGAAGATTATCAAAGCCCTGTGGAGGAACACTCCATAAACAAATGAATAAACTAAGCTTGATTGACAGTGTAGATGAACAATCATTGTTCATTAATTAGTTTTGTATCATGGAAACAGATATGAAGCAGCCAGGCCTCTGTCAGTTAATACCCGAGCAGGTTTGGTTTGATTTAAGGATAGCTAAATATTAAAATGTATACAAATCTGAAAATGAAATTAATGTTAAATGGTTAATGACCATCAATATTCCACTTTTATTCATGTTTTGTGCAATGAATGAAAATAGTTTTTTTTTTCTTTTTCAAACGTGTGCAAACAATCTCAGTCTTTTATTCACTCACATACCTTCCTGGAAATGTTGAAATTGTGATTTTTAAGTTGTTGATGTCCAAGTCTTTGTCAGTATGAATAAGTAGATGTATATCTCCTTCTGACCAGTAATATGAGTTGTTCTTTTAGCCTTCCATCTCTACCCCCCCACTTAAAAAAATATTGGTGTGTGTTCAAGAACATAAACAGACCTGAAGCTGATTGTTACTAAGGATATGAGAACTGGACAGTGACAGAAACACTGTAGTTTTGTCTCTGTACGCCACTACAGTAGATCTGAAATGAAGCAGTTCAGACGTGTGGAGTTTGAGCTTTAATTGAAGAGGTTTAACAAAAATATTGCATTAACAGTTTAGGAATTACAACCATGTTAAACATAGTGCTTCCATTTTCAGAGGCTCCAAAGTAAGTGGTCACACTAAGATCATTATGAATATGAGGATTGTTTTAAATATTTAGATGAAAATCCTTTGCAGTTAACGATGTCCTGAAGTCTGGAACCCATGGATATAAAAACACTGACTTTCCTCCTGGAGATGCTTTTCCAGGCCTTTACCACAGCTGCCTTCAGTACTTGTTTGTGGGTTTTTGTGCCCTCAGTTTAGTCTTCAGTAACTTTAAAGCTGCTCTATTGGGCTGAGATCCGGTGACTGACGTCAACACTGGACAACACCCCATTTCTTTACCTCCTGCACTGTAATATAAGGTTTTCACATTTGTCTGAACCTGAGCAGAAGTGGACAGACTTGTATCCTTCAGAATCTATCCTGTTCCTTCTATCATCAGTCTCATCATCAATAAACACCATTGACCTGGTTCTGCTGGCAGACCCACATGTCCGTGACATAACACTGTCCACCATGTTGGACCATGACCTGGTCTGATCTGGATCAGGAGCTTTTCCTTTCCTTCTACATTTATTTTTAATCATTCTGGTCCAACTTAATTTTTAGTATTTGCACTCATTGTTTATTCCTTTTTCATATTCCAGCCTGTTCATATTCAGCCTAATAATACACCCGACTGTGTTGACACTTAAATTGCATCCACTCTAACCCAAACAACTTCAAAACCATGGTAATAGAAATATTATACGAGTCTAGAACCTGGGAGTAAGGAACTGACATATTTGAGCATACTCATAAGGTCAAATCCTATTCACAGTGTAGGATATGGTCTAAGTGGGTGACAGTCACTGACTGAATTGTTTCTGTTTGTAGAGTAAGAAATAAAGTAAGTGTAGTTATTTTATATCACTTGGAAGTTGAATTACTCTTGACATATAGTGAACTATTCTGTTACCATGATATAAACAGTAAAATGTACTGTAGCAGTGTCCATTATGCACAAATTGGGCTTTTGGACGAGCACGTCCCTGTAACAGTTTATTATAGTAGTGTAATGTTATCACCTATAATATTAAAGAATATAATAAAGCTTGACCAAAGCGCTTCAGCTTATATTTCAATTGGGTCATTATAAAATACATAAGATGTAGTCATTCTGATTTAAAATATGTAAAAAAAAAAACAAAAAAACCTGAAAGTGTGAATAAATAGTGCTGAAGTCATATCAAAGATGTGAATGTATTGGATTGCAGAAATGTGAATGGAATATTTGCATACTGTACTTTGGCACCTGGGCACATGCCTGGGTTCACGGGCACCGTGAAGGTGTATAAAAAAATGTGCTATATAAGTGCAGTCCATACCCACAGGCTGGGGGACGTATGGGACCACTGTCCTTGAAAACGATTGTCTAGAGCAGTGGTTCCCAACCCTGGTCCTCAAGGACCCCTATCCTGCATGTTTTAGATGTTTCCCTCTTTTAACACACCTGATTCACATGCTAAGCCTTTCATCCAGCTCTGCAGAAGCCTGAGAATGACCGTCAGGTGTGTTGGAAGAGGGAAACATCTGAAACATGCAGGATAGGGGTCCTCGAGGACCAGGGTTGGAAACCACTGGTCTTGACATCTTTGACCAAAGCGTTGGAAATTGATGTGATTAAATTGGAACCAGTGACAAACAACTTCTAAATTCAAAGAAAGTATAAACAAACAAAAAAAAAAAAAAAATCAGAAGGATTGTTGTTTTCACCACAATGAAAACAATGGAGTTTTACGCTGAAATCACACAAGTGAGTTTAATTATGGAGGATAAAGTTATTATGTGATGTTATTATCTTTGCTTAGTTTGCTGTTTGTTAAACCACAGTGTCTGTTTTCAGTCTAAAGACACTTTACAGAGTCAGAATGTAACTCAGTAACGCACTTGAAGTTTATTAGACAACAGTGAACTTTATACTTATTCTGTTGAGTCAAACTGTCTGTGGAGGCTGGAGAAGGTTTAGTTGGTGGTTTTTGATAACCTAACACATTAACAGAAGGTGAAGTTGTGCCAGAAGTTTCTACTGTGTTTCTACTTAATGTCAGTTTTATCACCTAGTTTTATCACAAGTTTTGCATTTCAGCAGAATTAGATTTTCCTCTGATTCCACTGATTGTTTTTGTTGTATAAGCTGCATAGATTCTTCACACTTATCACCCTTATTTTACTTTGAATCATTTGAAGAAAGAGTAAGTGTGTTTATCTTACGGTGAAACCCACCTCACCAGCTTTGAGGCCACATACACTTCAGAAATATAGCCTTGAATCTTGTAAATGTGCCATCTCATTAGATGTTAGCACCTCTTGTGTTCATCAACACGTCTGCTGGAGACACAGAGAGAGGTCTGAGATTGTAGTCTGGGAAAAGTGCTAATGACTCAGTGAATCCCTCTTCAGATATTCAGACTGCCAGGAAATGACGTGGAAAGCAAAAAAAACCAAAACAAAAAAAGCATACCTCACTACAGCTTAGCAGCCACAGTGCTAGCCTATTATTATGGTATTTAATCAACTCCTAATCAGGAGATGCTTATTGGAATTGCCGCCGGTCTTGTTCTGCTTCTGCTTTCCCTTCGCTGTTGTAATTGCGCAGAGAGCTGGTGATGGCAGTTGTAGGCTTGTCATCTGGTGGTGTAATGGAGGAATGGATCCGTGGGGAAATCACGGCCTGCCTCCATTACTGGTTCAGTCCAACAGGATAGTGCAGGCAAGGGGGGACCAGTGGAACTCGGCTGTGCTTGCTGTAATCCTGATATTCATGCTAATTATGGTCAGGGAGAAAGCAGCGTTGAGTGTGGAGTCATGGCCGAGCACCAATTATACTTCAATATATGCTGGTCTAATTTCCTGTACTGTGTGTATAGGAGAGGCAGTAATATCTTGTATTGGTTCCATTGGTGTGGTGCCGGTCTGAAGCCTGCACAGTGAGGAAGAGATCAGATTATGATCGATTGATTAAGCAAATAATAGCAGGACATGCACAGTCACACCACTAAAGCAGTCCACTTCAGAGACATATATATATAGATGGATGAGTTTTGGATGTGTATAGAAAATAGCATATCTTAGTAAGTTTAATGTCACTGAGGTAAAAAAAAAAAGAAGAAGTTACTTGTATGTTTATGATTTTTCTTTCCCAGTCTGGCACAAATACTTCAACACACTTTGATTGGTTGTTTTTTATTTATTTATTTATTTGTTTATTTATTATCAAAGTAGACTAAAAATCGGGTAGAAATGCAGATCTCCTAAGTCTATAAATAAATTCTGAGCTTTTATTGTATATGTTAGAATTTATAACATTTGTTTTGAAATGGCATCAAGTATAATAAAGTGTAATACCACTGATGGCCACTAGGTGCAGGGTAGTTTCAGTAAGTTTCTGCTGAACCTTTCTCTAGAAACTTTCAATCAGTATTTTTTTCCCAGGAGGCACTCTGGTCTCATCCACATTTTGTGCACCCCTTGGTAAATTATTCCTCTTTCAATTAGATTTTAGGGCAAATAGAAAACTATGATGTCTGTTGTTCTGGTTTAGATTTTCTGAACTTTATTCAATAAAACATTTTTCCTGACAGACAGCTCGACTGTAGTTGTGGTTGAAGATTTTGTTATGTAGATGTTTCATGTAATTGATGATTATGGCTTTAAGGCAGTGGTTCTGGGACCCCCTTTGGAGGAGGAAAAATGTCCAGCCCCACCCCCAACCCCAATAACATTGTATCAGTGGTGCAATTTTAACTTTTATTGAAAGAAACATCACTATTGTAACTATCCTTTTTGCTTTTCCTTGAATAATTTGTTGGGAAAATTAAAAACTAACTTCAATTTTTGCTTGAACAATCTAAATAAACTCAATAAGACTACTCCCTGAGACATCATTTTGGCTTTTACTTATTTTTAGAACAATAAACACATTTTGTTAACAAAATAATTAATAAATATCAGTGGCTGCAAAGAGCCCATTTACATTACACATCTTAGAACATTAAAGTGCAAACTGTGCAAAAACAGAAACATGTCACATGTTTCTTTTTCAGTCCAATCCTTGTTTGTTCTCCAAACTAAACTCTTTGTCTGGTCCAGTGACAGATGACCATGGTGGTAGATTGTTTTGTTGTACATCCCTAAAATGAGTCCAGTGTGCTCCAACACTAAAACATTAGTTCCACCTGCTACATGTTCTAACCTGAAGAAAGAAGAAAACACCCAGGAGTGATCCCATGCCCCCCTGACAAGCCTTCATGCCTCCCCTAGGGGACCCACCCCACAGTTTGAGAAACACTGCTTTAACCTCCTAAGACCCAGGACAGGTCAGGAAGTACATGTTTTGGCTTTTTTTTAAATTAAATAATTGCCTATATTGGAAACATCATGATGCAACAGTTTTTTTAGATGCATTTTTTTTAAATGTATGGAATGTTCTTTGCGGTGGACAGGTTTTTTGGATTTTTTTTTTTTTTATGTATAAAGCTGTTAATTTCTTGTTCACATATGTGGACAGTGGGTCCTAGGAGGTTAAGGTAACATAAGCAATGTTCTCACCCTCTCTGGCTCTACCTTTTTGTCCAAATATGGTCACTTCAGGCTCCAAAAAGAAAGAATGCTGACGTCCGATGCATTGTATTGAAGCCTTCAAAGAGGAATAAAAATGGTTGTCCTAAAACCAATAGAAGTCCCCACAATGGCGATGTCCTGTTCTTTTATACGGTATTGAAGCTGTATTTAAAATGAAAACTGAGAGTCACTTACATGAAGCGATCGCTGCAGGTGACATCTTTTGTTGTTGTTTTGATCTAGTGATGCCCAGTGGTAGAAATCCCATACTGTCCATTTCATGCTTTTTGATTGAGTGAATACAGACCTGGACTTTTACATCGGTTCAGGTTGACCTTAACAAATGGAGGGTGTGTTGTAAAAATGGCAAATCACCCCCTGACTTTGATCCAAGGTCGCCTTGACATTTTCTCTAATGATGATGAAAGGTTGGGATCACCAGCCCTTTATCATCCCACATGGACAGAGTGGCGCTGCTCTGTGGATATCTATAGGGGTCTACAGGGGTCTACAGCTGCTGTGCTGGTGTTTGTTTATTGTATATCAGGGGCGACAACCATGCAGCCCGAGGGCCAAAGCCGGCCCACCAAAGGGTCCAATCCAGTCCACGGGATGAATTTATGAAATGCAAAAATTACACTGCAGATATATTAACCAATCATTTCATTTTAGGGGCCGTATATAAAACCTTAGTTTGGTCTGAAGTGGGTTGAACTAGTAAAATACTGTCATAATTACATATAAATAATGATTAATGATGATTCTCTTTGTTGTACCGTCAAAAAGGGAAATTATATTAAAATATTTACATTTACAAAGTATCCTTTTACAAAAAATGTGAATAACATGAACAAATATGAACAACCTCCATTTATTCATTCATTCCTAACCTTTATTTAAACTCAGAGATATATTGAGGAAGAAACCTCATTTACAATATACATGTAGTTGTGACAAAACACAAAACATTTGAAACATACAATGAACATATTAGAAATGCCGGAAAAGTAAAAGTGACAAAGACAAATTAAAACAGACAAGTCTACTTAAAAACAGAAGCAGCTGAAGGTAAAATAAGATGCAAATACTAAATGGATTTAAAACACAAAACATTTGAAATATACAATGACCTACGTACACAACCTTCTATACAACCTGAAATGTCTGAAGAAAAGTTTGTGTAATTTTACCGATATTCTGCCTGTTGGTAATTGTTTTGTGTCTTTGTAAGTTGTAATGCACACGTGTAAATGATAATCAGAAGTGTAATATAGTTAAAAGAGCATCTATATTTTCTTAGGAATCACATGTTTTTAAAGGATAGTTTACAGATGTGAGCATTAACATAATGTCATTTGACTTTCCTCAGTTTTTACTTTACTTGTCTGGTCCATTTGAAATTCTATTGGGCTGAATGTGGCCCCTGAACTAAAAAGAGTTTGACACCTTTGTCATATATTATGCACTTGGCTTTCAAATCAAATCAAATTAAAGTTATTTATATACGTAACGTCAAATCATAACACAAGTTATTTCATTATACTTTACATTTAGAGTCGGTTTAAACCAGACTCTTGAGCCAATTTACAGAAACCCAACAGAATCCTCCAGGGACAAACACTTGGTGACAGTGGAAGGAAAACATCACCTGGAAGAATCCCATAAGAAAACACACATCTGCTTCAGCATTCATCCTACATGCACAAGTGAATTAAAGGAGAGATATTTTGCTTCTTCAAATGGAATTATACATTTCTCTGTGGTCTACATAAACTGTAAATGCTCTGCTTGGGTCTGAATTCTTCATTAATTCAACTCCACAGGTCCATTTTCAACACTATTTCTGACTAATGACGCCAGAAAGATCGTTTTGAGCGCCGGCCCTTTAAATGCAAATGAGCCACTGTGCCGCTCTGTCCCGTTCAGCAACTTGTGTTTGTTAATACGACCAACAACTGGACATTTTAGGTAATGGACTCGAAGTTTGGGCATATTTTCAGTTTTTTACTACAACCGCTGCTGCTGACAAACAATTATGTTGAACTTGGAGAAATGTTTGTCCCAACTCTTGACCTTATATGTGCAAATGTCATGACATATCTAGTTACGAAACATAACAAATTATGCAGAAATTGTAGAAATCCACTTGATTTTTGCTGGAATGAATATAAAGATAGCTTTGCAGCACCTGGAGGCTTCAAATTCAAACTTTATGGGTCTAAATACGCAAATAAATGACTAAGAAAAGTGGATTTAGCAAAATGTGACCCCTTTAACACTTAATTCTGAAAGATGTGGTTCTATTTGTTTGCCCTTCTGTCTTTGCAGTGCCTTTTCGTGAGGCTCCAGCCTACTCCAAACGCCGCCGGGGTCCGTCATCTGGCAACGGCACTGGAAACAACCAGTCCCCCTCCTCGTTATCAGCACCACGGGTCCTCCTGCGCTCCAACAGCGACAACAACCTAACAGTCAGTCAGTACCAGCAACAGCAGCACGGTTCTCCTGGCAACTGGGGCCCCCATCACCAACACGCCCAGCCCCACGCACTCAGGGGCCCCCAGCAGGGTCACTCGCAGCCTGGCTCCTCAGCATTACATCGCAGCCTGTCACCTCAGCTGCTCCAGCAGATGCCCAGCGGCAGTCCCAATGGCAACGTGGTGGTCCGGACCATGGGGAGGGGGGCACGGAGCCGGTCACCCTCCCTCAGCCGGCTGGGGGAAGAGGCTCGACGGGGCGTCTCTGCACAGCGTCAGCCCAGGTAAGGATCCCCTGCTTTCATATAGAGAGGGTGAATGATAAGGGCAAAATATGAGAATAAGACACAAAAAGATCCAAAAGCATCTACTGATCTAAACTGTTTAGACCTGCTGACCCTCTAATCCTATCAATTTATGAAAATAATTGGTGTAAAGTACAGTTTGTTGTCTTTTCATGGTCATCAGATATGACCCAATGGATGTTCAGACGCTCCGTAGTTACCATAGAAACACCATCATCTTCTACAACATTGATTCACCAGTAAAACTGATGCAGTTAGGTCAATGACAGTGGATGGAGACACTGGGTTTATGTTCAGTTAATGATATATTTTACAGTAAAAGTCACCTTTTTGTCAGTTTTTTCTATTTCTGATATAATAACCCTTAACTTTAATATTAGTTGTTCTGAACATCTACATGATCAGTGAATTAAATATAGGGAAATAGGTGATTTTCACTCAAAAATGCAAAATACAGAGCATAATAATACAATAAATGGTAATATATCACTTAAGAATGGTTGAAATATGAAAAGATTGCATTTGGGAACTGCCACAAAAGTAGCTCTGGGTTTTTATGGATTAAGAGTTTTACTGTTTTAGGAGGTTATCTAGTATATAGATAATTGATTTATTCCACAATAGCAGAAATCATCATTCGGTTATATATTGTTCTTCTCATACATGCTGGCCCTTTCTAATGCAATTCCTTTCTAACTTGATTTTATTTTTTTTATTTACCTCCTACACTCAAATTTCCATAGCTCTTATATATAATCCCAAATGGTGGCTTTTTTATATATCTTGTACAGAGAATTATGCAAACAGATAATTATCTTGTGTGTCCAAGGTCTTGCCTTGTACAAGCAAATTATAAACCAGTTATTCTTAAGTTATTATCTGCACAAACATGTTAATACATTATTATGTTGTACAAACAATTATTATCTTGGACACACACAATAATTATACTGGAATGATTTATGATCTTGTGTGGACCTAAACTGCGTCATAGGAAACACATTACAAAGCTACTTTAAACAGCAGGAATGGTTGTAATCCTCCAGGAAATCGCTTTTTCACAGTTGCTAAAATGCAGTTTTTGAAACCCTAACATGTACATAAATCCAAATGGCGGTTTTCAAACTACGTCTTTTTGTAAGATCAAACTGCCTCAAAACAGTTTTTGTTTGTGCTATGAAAATAATGCTTTCAGACTGTAACAAAACAAAACAAATAAAAAAGCACATGGTTCTGGGCACAACAAACCCCACCCATCACCTTCCTTCCTGGTTCTGCTCTATTAACACCATTGGTTCCCTGGTGTCGTTCATGAGAGTTTAACATTATCATTACTGAAGCTCTAAAAGGTCTGCTTTGACGTTAACAACAGGCTTTGATGACAGTTAAATGGTCAAAGGACTTGTGTAATTATTTCTTTTTTAGATAGATAGATAGATAGATAGATAGATAGATAGATAGATAGATAGATAGATAGATAGATAGATAGATAGA
>JAPTYQ010000018.1:27401426-27430033 GCA_029814465.1 Ostorhinchus cyanosoma
TATACACATATTATTAGGACATGTTGGTGTCATTAAATAATAAAGTTGAAAATTATTCCATTCTAGCATCATACAGATAGATGAACTTTATTGATCCTCAGGAGAAAATGCATTTTGTTTAATCAGATTAATAAGATATTAATGTTAAAATAAAAATTCACATGCTTTGCATTTACTATGTTCATTCATTCTTTCTTTCATCTTCTGATCTTCTCTATCCTCACTAGTATCGTAGGGGTGCTTTATTTTATCAAAGTAGCTATTGACACAGGACTGTGGCACAAAACATGGGTTTGTCTATTACCGCAGAGCCAATCAGCACCCTCGTTACATCATGTCGAGACCGTCATGTACAATCATGTGGCGAATATGTCGGTCAGAGACACAGTGAATATTTAACTCCCTCTGGAATGTACCTGACTACATCACAGAAGATGTGGGATCAATTTCTGAGAGGAGTAGCTTTTTTTTTTTTTCTCTCTAAAAATGTTCAAATCTTTAGTCGGTGCAGGTATTAAATCCAGCCTTGATATAAATCAGCCACCTGGACAATATTCAGAGTGCAGAATTCCACAGCATCACAGCGCTGAAGTGTCACAGAACTGAGAAGTCCCACTGCACACGAATGCATTTATTGAATATCTAGCTCCGCCCACCTTCTCCACCCCCAGAGCAAAGAATGCCATAAAACAACATATATAGTATTTAGAACAATAATTCCTATTCTATAACATATACTATCACTAATTTGTTGTTTCTTCCATCAGTGGCAACAGTACTGTGGTAGTAAAATGCACAAAAGAATGAACTGAAGTATACGCCATGTATCACCACAGTACTGTGGCAACAAGAGGTTAATGAGTTCATGGAACAGTGTCCATGATTGGCTCGAGTACAAATGCTAACATTTGATTGGTCTGTGGCAGTGTCCATTGCTTAATTTAATTTAATTTAATTTAATTTAATTTAATTTAATTTAATTTAATTTAATTTAATTTAATTTAATTTAATTTTTGTTTTTTGTTTAGATTTGTTAATATTTACATCTGACAGCATCATTCCACTGTAGATGAGACATAAATCAAACCAAACCAAACACAAAGACAAAAACAAAAACAGAAAAACAAATAGATCATAAACCACTGGTTACGGTAATCAGGAAATAAATCATAGTAAAATAGTAAATAAAAAATAACAAATTGACAAAGAAAACACTTAAAACAGGAAGGTATATCATCTTCATTCATAGGGAAGTAGAAGTGCAGCTGGTGGAGGAAATAAAAGACATCTCTCCGGTGCACCATGGAGACACCACCCTTCTGCCATAACTGTGATATCATAATTACACCTTGAAAAACATCTTCAGCAAAGCAAATGACTGGTTTGTAAACATATTTTCAAGGAGACCGTGGCGTTATCTTTGAAAGCGCCTCAGAGCTGTGGTTGCGTACAGTATGTATCATCATTTACTGTATATACATCCAACCCCACCATCCCCCCAGTGCCAGATATGACGTGTTCCTCCGGGAAACGTGCCATCAAGAAGACTCCGGCTTCCCACAGTAGCTACAGCAACGGTTGCCATGGCTGCCTACTGACACTTTTCAAATGTGTGCAAGTTTGGATGTACGCAATATGTGCGCTTCATACGGCCGTTTTAATTTAGTCTGCGCGTGTGTTTCCATATGAGGAAACATGCTGCCACCTCCAGCTCATTCCATACCGTCACATCCATGTATAAGTGCTTTTCACTGCTGACTGATGCCAGAGCATGTGATTGGCAGAGGATTAAACAGGGAGTGTTGGTTAACTCATTGCGATTTAACCATCAATCCTATTTAAGACACATGCACTCTGGCCTCTTCATCTGCCACCACCGCCACCCCCTCCTCCTCCTCTTCCTCCTCTTCCTTGGCAGATGGATGCGTTTGGAAGCACTCTGCTGCAACAACACTACCCACACTTTTTTAGCTCTGCCTCTGTCCAATAGAAAGAATAGAAACGGAGCAGAGGAAAACAAGGAAAGGAAATGAAAGGAAAAAGGAAATGAGAGGAGACGAGGAGAGGAGAGGAAATGAGAGGAAGGGAAGACGAGGGTGAGAAGTGCGAAAGGGGAGAGGAGGCAGATTATAGAAGAGATATAAAGATGAAGCGGGGGAATAATGGTACGATGAAGAGCAGAGAAAAGAAGGAGGAGGAGGCCGCTGAAGGAGAGAGAACAAAAGAAGAGAATGAGGGGTTTGGAGTGAGGGTGGAGGGGACAGAGTTAAGGGAAGACAAGTGACAGAGGAGATGAAAGAAGGGGCAGAGAAACGGGGGAGGACAGTTGCTTTTGCTTCCGCAGTAACGTGAACATCACCAGCGTGTCTTTTGACATACTTCACTAAAAACTCGTCAGACTCGGGAGAGAAAACTGGCTCAGGATGAGTATTATCGCTGTCAGAAGAGCTGGTTTTGTGAACTTGGAGCAGTTAATGACATGAAAAGTCTTTCCGTGTGATGACTGGAGTCACTTATCTGTCCTCGTGGCTGCTTTTTTGATGTTTTACACAGCCTCTTATTAAGTTTTACAACCACCAGTGCAGGACGTGGTCTGAGCGTCATCACTGAGTACTTGACAGGATTTTATTTTAACAGTTTTTATTAAGGTACACAGTCTTACCAACACACATTATTTAGTATTACACAATTCATATCGTGTTCTGCATATACTGTAATAAAACACACAAAAATTCTGCTTTTATTCCATAAAGATCTAATTGCACTTATTTTTTTAGACTTATCTATTACAGAAATATTTTTCTCACATTTAACCTTTAGCCTTTTTTTATTATAATGTGGTGATATCCTTAGCATTTTTCAGGTGTATCCCTATATTTTCATTGCTTTTACAGACCATAGACAGTAGAAGTACAGTAGATGGGTCCAAAGATAAAAAAGAATGAAAGGTTATTATTATCGTAACACAGAGGAGTCCAGTTAAAGCACCACCACAGAACTTTTACTCACAGGGTCCTCTTAAAGTCAGGAAATGGTATTGTCTGTAACAACTGTCATTAAATCTCTATCTCTGTAATACTCGCATATTTGTTCACAAGCCATTGATGCCGGCCAACTTCCTGAGGCAAGACAGGAGACATACTGATAGAAATCTGCTAGGGTCTTGCTCTGTGAGACATGATTAAAATCATCCATTATAAAGTTCAGAGCCTCTGGTAAGAGTCTGCAAAAACATTGAATACAGTGAGGGAGGCAGAATCAGCATTTCCCTTTGCAAAGTGATAGTGAAACTTAGTAAACATTACTAATTCCTCTAAGTCTCCTGCTGTTGTGAAGCTCATTTACCTTTTTCCTACCTCCTGAAACTTTGCAAACTTCGATTTGAGCAGGCAGGATGTTTTTTTTTTTTGTTTGGTTTTTTAAATGTTAGTTCTTTTCCACATCAAGTGAGGGGTTGCCTGCCCTGGAGGGAACTCTCGGGACAGGTACAATAGGTGCAACGACACCAACAAAATTTCGTATGATGTCCAGATTTGTTCTCTGATAAAAAGCTGCAGTGTTGTTCATTAATATATAGACATACCCCATCTCCTTGTATTTTACCCATTACTTCAGTATTACATTCCAGTTGGATGGGGGTCCCAAAGCCATCTTTAGGGAGATTGGAGTTGTGGTCCTGTTCGGTGAGCCATGTCTTGGTGAAAGCCGTGACACAACAATCCTTAAAATCCTTTTGGAAGTGGACATTCCCAGGGGCTTGTCTACTTTATTCCTTAAAAATGAACATAAAAGCTCAAACGCCCATCAGTTACATGACATATCAGTGACGTATGTTGTAAAGCAGTAAAATTTAGCATGTATTTTTGTGTAGCCGTCCAGAACCAAACCCAGAAGTTGCATAGTGCAAGTGGAGGCGACAGACTCTCTGGAGTGATGACAAAAGTGTAATCGATCCTATTGTTAGTCGTGCCACCAAATGACCTTGGAAATATAGTATGAAGTCTGAAAAACTCAGTTTTGTTGCTTTAAATTAAAATAAAAATACACAGTATGTGTTTTAACTCTTTTTTATTTCTATATGTAAATTTCACTCGTCTATCCTTCAAACATGCAAATTTTTCTATGACTCTATCATTAAAGTCAGACATGTGCCTGACAAATGTCTTTTCCACTAATAGTTTGGACAAAGCCTTCAGTCCAGAGGTGATGGTAGTGCAGGTAGATCACATGGCATTAAAAAATAGCGTCAGCCTTTTGGCTAAATGCCATTAATGTCACAGCTCCTGCCAGGACATTTGTGTCATTCAGTCATTAGTGTTACCCACTGAGCTACTGTGGAAACCTGTAGTGTTACATACTGAGCTTTCCACTGATATATAGGAATATATTCATATAGTGAACGCACATCATTTTGCCTTTGTCATTTTAAAAGTTACTCACAAGCTGAAAAAGTGTCCCCCCCCCCCCGATCTTATGTGACATTGTATTTCTGAGGGAGGTCTTAATTCTTTTCAGGGTGTCACGTTTACTCCTGTGGGTGGTGCTTGGGCTCTCCTATCTCTTGTATTGGAGGCGGGGTCTACTGCACCTATAACAAGAGTCTATTACAGTAAACGAGAGCCCTCAGGTGCAGATTTTTGCACCCCAAACAGAAAACACATGACTTAACTTCTCACTAAACGACTGAAAATATTTGAATGCAGATTATCCACAGTACTCTCAGGCTGTATTATGTATAGCGCATTTATTTAAATATTCCTGTTTTTGTAAAATTATTTTAGTTGATTCCTATCGTCTTCTTCTTCATGTGAGACAGGCGGTGCCCTAGCGCCCTCTATGGATGAGCCGTCACTCTTCATATGTAAGGATTTGCTGCTTTCCACAGTGGTACATTGTTATGTATGGCGTCTCTTCCAGTTCTTTGATGTAGAGGTTTCAGTAAGAGCTAGTGGTGATTTAGACAGATTACATTCCGAGGCCCCTGCAGATTTCAGTTTTAACTTGAGATTTCGATCGCAGTGTTCTCAACATTATACCCATGACAATAATCATGTAAAAAAAGATATATATTTCCAGCAAAATATTCCACTGCTTTTTGTAGTATTTCCTGCTATATGATCTGTGCATTACAGTTTTATAAATATTTTCCACTCTATAGATTGAACCAAACCTTATTTAGTAGCCTTTCCATAAACAATATGTTGTCAGTAGACGGTGCATTAGTTAAAAGACTAAATGAACCTGCTGCTGCAGCTGGTACATAATGAAACAAATGAAACACGCAGTGGGAAGCACACACAGCAGAGTCTGACATGGTGTAATGGCTGAAACCTTTAATAGAACACTGAGTAATTTCAGTAACAATTAGAACAAATGAACAAAAAAATGTGGCACAGTTAAGCTATAAAAAACCCTGAACTGAATAGAAACACAGATACAACTATTACAGATGACTTACTTTGGAGTCTAAGATGCATAATGGAAACAAAATCCAAAGTAAATAACACAGTACCTTTTATATCTTTAGAATAGACAGGAAATCACCAGAGGCAAAAGGAAAGGCTTATCTTTGCAAACTGGGAAGCAGCAGACAATTTTAGCACATGTGCTATGTTCTACAGCTGTCAGTATATGTGAGTAACCCTGTGTGTTCAGCGTCATCATATCCAGTTAACAGACACATTTATATTCTTTCTCCTACATACGTCATGAATCCAGGCCATTTCAGACATTTTGCTCAGACCTTCATGATAAAAAGAAAATTAAGATTTGGAAAGTACATAAATGGACCTGCATCTTCATGATAGAAAGCTTTAATGAAGGACGTTAGGACAGAGTTGGAAACCTGCAGTTCTGAGATCATGTGGCTCTACAGCTGCTCTGCAGAAGCTCCCTGTGGTCTGGCCATAAAAACATGGACAAACATGGAAATTAATCATTATTTTGAACTTGATTGACTTAATTTGTTTATCTGATAGGGACAATACATTTGATGAACATCCTACTGTAGAACATCAGCTACTCTTCCTGGGGTCCTCTCATAATCAACACACGACAGTATACATTTACATGCATAGAAACAATATTATCCTTGTTAAGTACGTTTAACAGTCAAATATAACAACAATAATAATAACAATACACAATAAACTTTAAAGAAAAAGGAGAAATAAATAATTGTAATAATAATAACAATAATAATAATAATTATAAAATAAAAAATCTCAGCATAATTGTAAGTGTGTTCATGTGTGTGTATGTGCATGTGCGTGTGCATGTGCATGTGTATGTGTGGGTGTGAGTGTGCAGGCGTGTTTGATGATGCAGACCAGTACCGCGGTCAAAGGCACTGAAAGGACAGTTCACCTCCTTATTTATTTTGAATTGCATGGAAAACCAGAGGAAACATGTAAACTCTACACAGAAAGGCTCTTGTCCACCTGGGAAATGAAATCACACCCTTCTTACAGTGTTTAAAACAGTCTAAACTACTGCACCAATTCACTACCAAACTTGTAATAAATAACCTTCACCACATCTGATGAAATGATGCATGTGCTAGCAGTGTGTTTATTGCACATGTTCTCATCACAATTACAATATTAGCACCAAGCACTTTATGTAACGGTGTCTCCTTTAGCCAGACCTACAGTGGCTACAAAAGTTTGAGCCCCCCTGATCTAAATGTCTGTTAATGTGAACAGTTAAGCAGGTGGAACATGAAATGACCTCCAAAAGGTATGAAGTCACATATGGTACATTTCATTTATGTTTTAAATAAAATCATGTTTTATTTTCATCTTTTACATTTTCAAAATAACAGAAAGGTCTCACACTCCTTTGACAAGCTGTGATACTTGCCAAAGCGGCGGCACTTTGCTCTGGCCCTTTTTCCTTTTCTATTATTTTGAAAATGTAAGAGACTCAAATCAGATTTTATTACCGCACCTCCTGAAGGGGAGGCTAGGAGTACTGTTTTTGGTTTGGTTTGTTTCATCATTTGTTTGTTTGTTTGTTTTTTAACACACTAGCAACAAAACTATAGGATGAATTCATACCAAATTTGGTTTATAGATTGCCAGTGACCCAGAATAGATGTGATTACATTTTGGGAAAAGTAGGTCAAAGTTAAAAAATTTTTAAGAATTTTCTAGAATCTATTTTTTTCCATTTACTTAAAATAGGCAGAATTTCAAATGCCTATAAAAGCATACATTTTGTTTCTATTCACTCCAAACTTGGCACGAGGCAGTTGATATGCTGACATCAGCACATGCATAGACATGATGACATTTGCTGGATCACTGATAAAATAAGCAATAATACATGTGAGGGGCGGGGTTTGTTGTTGTTTGTATCATGTGTAACTTCATCCCTTTTGCAGATCATTCCATCTTCCACTTGTTTAATTGTTCACAAACCTTTGTATGCCACTGTATATCTACACTTCTTTAGCACAGTGCTGTAGGTCAGTCTGGCACCGTTCACTGTTGTCCTGGAAGAGAGGTAAAAGGTTTTTTGGTTGTTTGGCGGAGCGCAGGATAGTGCAACAGTATGTTTGCAAAATAGTATCAGGGCACATGAGGAAGCACATTGTGGTATTTAATTCACAAAATCCCACAAAAGAAACTGGTACATTGAAGGAAGTGTGTTTTCAGGGCATAGCAGGAGTTCAGAGGTGGTTATTCTTTCATGAAGCAAGGGAGATGTTTGAAATGTTAATGCACAAATAGCAGCAAGCAGTTTGATAAAATACTGCCACTGCTTCCATGTTGTGATGGGGAATATTTACTCACTGCTCGAAAGTGATTCCAACAAATGGTTCCAGGCACAACAAACCCCGCCCCTTGCACGTATTGTAGCCTATTTTGGCATCGATCCAGCTGATGTCATCATGTCTATGCGTGTGCTGATGTCAGCACACCGATTACCTCTATATACTGTATGTGCCAAGTTTGAAATAAATTAAAACAAAACTGATGTTTTTATAGACATGTGAAATTTCGCCCATTATAACCCAGTGGGCATCTGATGTCAATTCCACATCAATATGACAATTTAATATCAGGTTTGATGTCATATCGATGTGGAATTGACATCAGATGCCTACTGGGAAGAAAATGGAGGGGGGAGTTAAAGTTAATGAAAAAAATTGAACTTTGGCCTAATTTTCCTAAAATGTAATGCCATGTATTCTCAGTCACTGGCAGTCTTTAATCTCAATTTGGTATGAATTCAACCAATAGTTTTGCTGCTACAGGTACCGGTATTTGAAATTTTGCCCATTATAAGTAAATGGAATAAAAACATTTTATAAATTCATACAAATTTTTCACTTTGACTTATTTTTCCTAAAATGTACTTAGATCTTTTCTGGGTCACTGGCAATCTGTAAACCCAGTTTGGTATGAATTTAACCAATAATTCTGCTGCTAGAGCGCTAACAGTCAAACAAACAAACCAAACCAAAAACAACAAACCCCGCCCCTTGCAGACGTTATACCTGATTTCCCCTATCCCTTATCATTGAGAAAACACATTTTTGGTGACCTTGGCCTTGACCTTTAACCTACATTCACAAAAATTTAATGAGATCTATTCTGGACCACCTCACACGTTTTCTGAAAATTTCATGGAAATTGGTCCAGTAGTGGCCTCCCCTTCGGGGGCCAGGGAGGGGAGGGGGGGGATTCTCTTTCTCCACTGGCACCCGACTGGACTTGAAGTACAAACCCAACGTACACATCTAATAAACTTTTCTGAAAGGTAATTTCTGTCCCTTTGGGCAGGTTTCATGACACTCAGATATTGTCATCTTTCTGATCAGTTAGTGTTGAATTATTGCATATGGGTTATTATACAGGTAACCAATGCCTCTAATGGATACTCACAGTCCAACATCTCTCAGACATGTACACAGTCTGTGGTGAAAATCCATCACCACATCTCTGCTGTGTTGATTCTGGTACTAACATGTAAACACATAATTTTAGCTTCATTTTTGCTCTGGTGCAGGAAACATGAGAAAACAGTGTTAGAACGACAATCCTTACATTCATAATATTCATGACGTACTTGGAGCTCATATTTATGCATGAAGAGATCCTGAGGGACTTTGTGTCACTTCACTCTACATCCTTAAACTCATCGGTATGAATGCATAGATCGTACCTAGGGTCAGATAACGTGCGCTTGTAGCGTATTTTCTTTTTTTATAATTGCAGCTCCAGACATTTTACAGGCGCTGACCTTTTGTAGACGTTGACTATGAACCAGATGAAATGTTAACATCGTGCAGTGACAGCAACGGTCCGTTTCCTGTAAATGTGAACTTATCTGTCGGAGCTCTTAGAGGTTTTCCCACCCAGCTTGGCCTTTAAAGCTCTGGATTCCAGCGCTTTCTCTCTTCCTCGTTCCTCTCCTACCCATAATCCCATCCCCCACCCCCACCCCTTATTACAGTCAACTTACACACACACACACACACACATATATAATAATGTTGCCGTGGCATCCCCAGTGCTCCCACTTGACATGTCATTTGTGAGAATGCAATACACATGCACATTTGGGTCCACACACTGCTTCTGTGACAGCTGTCAGTCAGCCCCAGGGCGTCATGGCAACAGCTTCCAAAGTCGATCTGGGAGGAAATGAGAGTCCAGTGTAAGGGCAAACCAGGGATTTCTACACAGGGCTCTGTAGAATATTAAATAAACCACAGATGACTGAAACATCTCACTCACAGCTGTGGTTATAGACGGACATAAATACAATAAATATCAGTGTATGAAATAAGTAAGAATATTACATCAATATTAGATCAATAGTAAGAATATTAGATCAATAGCATGAGTAGATCTGAGGGGAAAAGTAAAATAAAAATGTCTGTTTACCGCTCTGAAAAACAGGAAAGATTCTTCACAACATCTCACCTATTGTTACTAATTTCTCTTTTGTAGGTCAGAGGTGTACATCTAGTATGAATTATAAATGCTTTAGTATTTACTGTTGTGATCCAGAAAACTATAACATGGTTTCTTTCATGTGTAAAACACCATCACCATCTAGAGGAATTTAACATATACTGAAAAACAACATGAAATTACCTATTATGGGACGATTTCTCCAAACCGATGACACAAGATTACAACATTATTAATATTTTTTTGATGCCAGAAAAAGAAGTGGCTTGTCTTTGTTTGTTTTTATCAGTGTTTGGTTATACTGATATGATTTACGTGCATGCAGGTTGCAGTGTGTCGTGCTGATCTCATCACTGAATATTGAGGACGATTGTGTCTAAATCAGAAGAGAAAAATGCATATGTTGCTTTTTACTGTCATGGTGTTGTTTGGTAAACCTGCTTTCATCTCCAGCCTCATATTCACATAGCACCAGATTAGAATTCTCCTGAACAAAACAGCTTTTCCTATATGTGCACTAGTCTGGCATGATTTGCAGAACAAAAGGTTAATAAATTAGATAACACCTGCAGTGCTTGAAAGCATTTTATAAATACCGTTCAGTATTTTGTTGTCGAGTGATATGAGAGAACATAAAACTTCTGCATCTACTCCTTTCTGTTGTTTTCAGCCTGTAGAAAGTCTGCTCTGTGACACTGGGTTTTATCTAATCACGTTTTATCTAGACAGGGAGGTTCGAATGTGATTGACAGCTGCAACTACCAATCGCTGATCTGATTCTGTCAGGTCAGTGGATGGGGCTGGACTGTGTGGGTTCTCTGTGGGTACTCCTCCCACTGTCAAACCCAGGAACCTTACTGTGTTCCCTGGTCCATCTAAAGGACCTGGAGGTGTGAATGTGACAGTGAATGGTCTGTATATGTCAGCACTGTCGTGGACTATATGCATCCAGGGTGTACCCCGCCTTCGCCCCAGGATAGGCTTCTGTACCCCATGATGTTCTCGAGGACTAAATGAATGAATAGAATAGAATAGAATAGAATAGAATAGAATAGAATAGAATAGAATAGAATAGAACTGCAGAACAATGAAATTGAAAGTGCAGTCCTTAAAGTACATTAAAAAAAATATACGCACGCATGGCATTTGCATAATTTCCTGAGTCTGAACTTTTTTAAGTGTCTTTTTATTTGCACTTTTTTATGTAAGCCCTGACTATCAGTATCTAAATAGCATTAAATGATGTGTCAATATTGTCCCTGTGTTTGTGTCTTTCTCACCCTGCCCTGTATTTGTGTGTCATAATGACATTTCCATGCACTGGCACAATGAACAGTATATGAATCTATGAGCGTCTGCATTTGAATAATGACTGGCATGCATTTGGCTGCACTCTGCACTGTACAGGCATGACTCTCTCTCTCTCTCTCTCTCTCTCTCTCTCTCTCTCTCTCTCTCTCTCTTTCTCTGTTTTTTTCTTATTTCTATCATATCACTCTGCTTCCCTTCCATTTTCTACCTTGTCTGTTCTTCTTCCTCGTCTTCTTCTTCTTCTTCTCCTCCTCCTCCTCTCTTCCTCTCTCTCCGTGTCTCTGGTGATCATCCAATAATAGCACAAATTATGCACAGCTGGTATTAATCAACACTGTCTAATTAGCACCTCAAAGCCACCTGGGTAATTGCCAAAAAGAGAGAGAGAAACAGAGAAAGAGAGAGGAGGGGAGGGGGGTGTAAGGGAAAGCATGGCGGATGGTTTGTCGATCTCAGCCGGTGTACCTGCTGATCTGTAGGCCGCACTCAGATTGATCTGAATCTGAAACGACTGGCAAATGCTTTCACCATCGTTATGCAGGTCCACATTTAGAACAGTCCCACAGCACTGATGTGTGATGACTTGTTTCTACATATGGAGAGAACAAGTTGAGTTTTGTAAATTAGGATCTGAAAAAGTTCTTCATTAAAACAAAAAAAAATTCCATTCATAACATTAGTTTGGTTTATATTCACTGCAGGTAAAAATGAACCTATGGGCAAAGTCAGAGCTGTCACAGTTCCCAAAGTGGGGTAGGCATACCCTAGGGGTACTTGGAAGAACACCAGGGGGTACTTGAAAATTTTGGGGGAAAAAATACATTAAATAAGTCATCATGTACCAAATACAAAATAAATAATGAGAATTAAATAAGAAATATAAAACACAATAAATGCATTCATATAATAGTTTTATTTTCAATCATCTTGTTTAAGCTTTGGTAACATTTAAGAACATCTGTATTGTATATTACTCAGAATGAGTTTATTTGACTAGCTAAATAATATTTTTTGTTGATAACAGTTTCATTTATTAATTAATTCATAACTACATCTTTTTTTCTTATCAATGAAAGAGCACAGTTTCCACAAAAAATCACTTTAAAAAATATGTTATTTTTTTAATATATTAAAGTTAAATATATGTTGTTTGTTTACAAAGTTTTGAAAATATAAACAGACACCTTTGACCTTTGACACAGGAACAAATTTGGCATAATTTTTTTAAAACTAAAAAATGTTGAAGTGAGATTTGGGGGTACTTGGATTAAAAAAAAAAAAGTATGTATCAAGGGGGGGTTCCCCTGTAAAAAGTCTGAGAACCACTGTCACACACTGTCGTTTTAAGCTTACCTTCCCATTCCCCTGGTTTACCCACCCCAGGCCTCCCACTACTCCCACTCCCACTGTCCACTCAGGCCCCACAGTCCTTTCATTTCAAAGGGTAGTGTTGGAAATATTATTCAGATTCTTTGATTTTATAGAAATACCAATGTAACAATGTAAAAAATACTGCACGAAATCTAAAGTATTAAGAGAAAAATGTACTTGGTAGTGTTTACTGTCAAACTACTGATTACATCCCTCGAATTGACTTATCATTATAATTATCATAATTAAAAATAGTGAAGCATCATTAACTGGATGCAAATATTCCACTAATTATAAGTTTAGTGAACCAGTGAATCAGAATAAAATACATCATGTCACTTCAGTCAGAAGACGCTGGTCTGATTAAAAGTATTCAAATAGACTCAGAGGGTTGGCACAGAAGGTGATCATGTGTCACATGTTTGACCCATCCAGACGTAACATTAGGTCATACAAGTTTCCAACAGGGACTGAAATATTACAATAAAATAAAATGATATCATACAAGTTCATTGGGAACTTTAAAAGACTTAACCCTGTAAAGCCTGAACCAGTTAATCACTGACAGAAAATGCCAGTTCTTTGAAACTGGAGCCTTTATTGGTCCATCTGAGCAACCAAACTTTTTTTTTTCAAATATCAATTTCCATGTATGAGTTTCAATTTTGTATCATATTTGATACGTCAGGTCTCAATGCTCAAATGTTATTATTGTTACGGCTCCAAAACCGTAACAAAAATAAGAGTTGCAAGGAGGTCGGTGCAAAAAGCGCTTCTTTATTTTACAAACAAACTGAATTTAGGAAAAGTCCATGTGAAAACCCAGTGTCGGAGGAGCGCCCCAGACACTCCGAAGAATGCAGGTGTAGATCTGATGAGCGAGAGTGAACGAGCGGGCGAGAGAGAGAGCGCGCCCTCATGCAGGAAGAGGAGGGGCTTTTATAGGGATGAGCATGACACTGGGCCCAGGTGCAGCACATCTCCCAATAATGTCAACCCCGCCTTGATCCGGTTCTGTAAAAGACACAAGCAAAAAGACCCACACACACCTAGTGGTGTGGAGGGGTCGTCACATTATTTTTGAACAAACAAAATCTTAATACAACACTAACATGCGTCTGAAATTGGTAATTCCCTTTCAAAATTGCCAAGGTTCTGCTTTCTTCCACATTTATAACAAGTGGTGCCAGGCACAACAAACACGTTTTACCTGATTTGCACTGTCTCTTATTGTTTCTTATCTCTTATTGCAAAAACAGATTTTTGGTGACCTTGACCTTTGACCTACATTCACCAAATTGTAATGGGATCTCTTCTGGACCAGCTCGCACCTTTCCTGAAAAATACATTATATTAGTCATTATTATTTTGTATCCCAGACCCTTGTGAGAAAAGAAATACCTGAATTCAATGGGTCTTGTGTTTCTGATGCCAAAAAATTAAGCATCACAAACTTAATAATGAATTACACTTAAACAATCACAATGGGACTGAGATAAACCTTTTCTATACAACAGTTTAAAAAGTACCTGCAGTGAATTTTCATTGCTAGCTATTTCAAAAAATCATATATAATACTTGGAGCTCTGTCAGGTAACTTACCTTATAGTCTGTTGTCGAGTACACACAAGTACTAAGTCACTGTTCTGTACTTAACTGGGCTGTGATGGACTATCACTGACCCGGTACAGCAGACACATTATCGGTCAGTTCTGAGTCGCGTCTCTAGGACAATAAGTGCAAACCTTACGGCTGCACAAACAACAACCGCAAACATGTACTTTTCACTCAATCTGGCTCACTGACTGCTGCTTGTTTACTCACACTAATCACCTGGAATCAACACCGGTACGTCACTTACGATCAGTAATGGCTGCATCCCATAGGCCCACAATTCATCTGATAAAAAGGTCCAGTGTGATGCATTTATGGTGTTTTTTTTTACCAAATTCGTGCCTCTCTTGCTTATAACTAATACACAACGCATAATTAAAGTGGTAAATCTGACCAGTACAGGTACACTTTAAGTTCCGTAAATGACCGTTTCCTGCTTATTTGTGATATGTAAAGTGCAGGTAGCGGCTACGAGTGCACAGTTGCAGTTTTGTCCATGGCTTTCCTTTGGAAACCGTGGGTGTAGTCTCACTAGGTACTGAATGGGGTTAGCTCTCCAAAGGCCCGTGAAGGTTTGAGGAGGAGCGCAGTCTACAGGACAAGGTGACCCACTTACTTGAAAAAACCATTTCCTCTTCTCTCTCTCTCTCTCTCTCTCTCTCTCTCTCTCTCTCTCCTTTCTCTTTCAATCTCTCACTCCTGCACTTCATGTTCCTCTTTGTCTTTAATCTCCTAGTTTTTTTTTCCCACATTGTGCTTCTACGTCATAGTATCTCTCTATGTTACACAGATATGATGGCATTTGTGTAAATATCTGAAGTTATAAAAATGTCTCATGTGCAGTGGTGTTTTCTTAAAGTAATCTGACAGAAGTTGAATGAGGTGGTATCCCTGGTGTTGCAGCCCTTGTGTTTTATTTCTGTAGATAGATCGGTGCATACATGTATTTGTGCAGTGTAAGGCAGTGCAGATACTTTTTATTTTTATTATTATTATTATTATTTCAGTTTTTTTTGATCATTAGTGTACCATCTACTATAGTCTTTTAGATTATAATTCATCCTGAGGCCTGTTTCATTTAGTTTTTTCTTCCTGTGTTCTACTAGTGTTATGACAGAGTTTGACCACTAAGTGGTGCTATATTATCATATCAGGAACATCAACCATCACTACTCCTTCTGTGTGATCACTTCTCTGCTTTCGATGCTTGGTTGAAAGCAGAAATATCAGACTATTTTTATGCTGCAGGAGTTTGTTTTGTGACCATGAACATGATGCCAAACCTCCTTAAAATGAGGCATCTGGTCTAATGAGTGACTGTAATGTGTTCGCAGTGGCTTGTGTTCCTTCCTTTGTGCTGATAACCCCTGGTGGCTCCATGTGTGGTCTTTACAGCATCATATCACCTACCCAGAAGCCAGTGCAGCTCTAAGGGGTAGAGTCAGCCCATATTCTGCCCCACTTCCTTCTGTTCGACACGTGTTTGCTGGCCTCTGAATGTCTCCTCTGCTGAACTGCATTTTGTTTGGTCGTTGTACAGTCTGTACAGTGGTGGACGAAATGAAACACTATTTGGACAGTATTTAGTTTAAAGCTGTCAGAGTCTTTTTGTGGTTTGTTGTATTGTCAACCTTTTACCCCTACATGGGTCCGATCAAACGGAAGTGAACTTAAACACATCATTTATCAAGCAGGTTCATTTTTTTTTTTAAATCTGTATTTTATGGAACAGTTATCCTTTTTAAAATACTACTTACACAGTACAGGAGAAGTTCTGAACCTTCTGCTAGGCTGCATTAAATTAACAAATAGGTATAGAATAAGCTGTCTATTACTTTGAGAAATAAAAACTCTGAATGATGAAGTTTATGAATTCATACACTGGTCACATTTAAACAGACTATCAGTGAACTGTTACCCAGAAATGACTCCTTATTTGTAATTTACCTATAAATGCAAAAATCTAAATCTTACCAAGTGTATTTTTCTCCTCAAAATATCTCATCACACTTATAATAAGACTTTTCAAGATTTTTTTTTGTACTTAATTCAAGCGAAAATATAAATCTGCCAGTGGAACAAGTGAAAACTTCTTGGTAAGATTTCTTTAAATAAGATTTTCCAGATCTATCGTTTTAAAATAAGTTCTTATATCTCACTGAAAAGTTACTCTTTAGGTGATTATGTCTTATTTTAAGTGTGATGAGATATTTTAATGAGAAAAATACACTTGGTAAGATTTTTATTTTTTCCAGTTCATCAGTATGGACCACCACAAGTTGTAAATAACACTGTGTTGGTGTTAAATACATTAAATAAAGTGTTGTGATCATATCTGTAACATCATATCTATAACAAGACTTCGTCCATAAGTAGCTGGGATAGGCTCCAGTGACCCCTGTGACCCTGGTGAGGATAAAGGGGGTTCAGAAAATGTTTTAAAATTGTTTTAAAAAATAAGTTAACATTTAGGGTGATGCTTACAACGGTAAAGTGTTGTCCACATGTTACTATGGCAAACTGTCTACGTGTTACCACATTCTCATTTCAATAAAACAGAGACTTTTCAATATTTTACTCCAAAATCTACTTTCGTCATAGTTGAACATAATATCTAAAAGGTTCTGTCTAACTTGATATCAGTTTTTGTCTTGAACTGCATGTTTTGAATGTTTGTGTAAAGCTTAAACAAATCAATGTCCGTTTCCAGTCCACGTGTCACAGAGCAGTAATTTGATATTTTTCACCAAAAAATTGTATCTTTCCAAATTTTGTTCTACATATTGTTAAAGTGCTCATGAATACTTACTCAGATATGTTTAATACATGCACATATGTTACTCTGTTTACATGACAGAGACTGTTGAACATGAAATCTGTCCATGTTTTACTGCTTGATCAGACCCACATGTTTGTAAACTTGTCTAAATATCACATGCTGTTGCATATCCTTATACGTATGCTGTGCGATTATTACAGTGAGATAGGATGAGTATCACATTATCTATTAGACTAGGGGTGGGAATATGGTTCAAATATCATGATCCAATATTAAACAGAATGTTAAGGGCCTACCGACAAACCAAACACAATGATGTCAACATAAAGCTTTACATCATGTTTTACTTTTTTTCAGTTTACCTGATCAACATTTTACACTGGATAAAATCTAAATGATACCAAATGTATTTTTCTCATTTCTTCTCAAAATATCTCATCTCACTTAAAATAAGACATAATCACCTAAAGAGTAACTTTCAATGAGATATAGGAATTTATTTTTGGACAATAGATCTGGCAAAATCTTATTTTAAGAAATCGTACCAAGATCATTTTCACTTGTTCCATTGGCAGGTTTGTTTATTTATTTATTTATTTATTTATTTGCTTGAATTAAGTAAAAAATCCTGAATTAAGCAAAAATAAATCTGCCAATTAGTAAGATTTCTTGAAATAATATTTTCCAGATCTATTGTCTAAAAATCAGTTCTTATATCTCAATGAAATTTTACTCTTTCTGTGATTATGTCTTATTTTGAATGTGATGAGATATTTTGACTACAAATGAGGAAAAATACACTTGGGAAGATTTAGATTTTTGCAGAGTATGTGCGTGCGGATGCCTTACTGAATCTGTGCTCTGTCTTTTTCAGTCCCAGCAGTCATGGGGAGGCAGTAGGCCCCAGAAGAAAGCTGTACAGCGCTGTTCCAGGAAGACATTTTGTGGTGGTTCGCCCTTACACCGCTCAGGCCGAGGGAGAAATCAACCTCTACAAGGGCGACAGAGTCAAAGGTGACACTTCTCTGACTCGGCTTTTTGTTTTTGCTTTGATTGTAAGCCCTGAAAACAGGAGCGCTGCAGAGTGTGTGACCAGCACAGACCTAAACATAGGACACAGAGGATCACCTCTCAGCCTTCTGAGATGAAAGATGAATACCAAAATCAGGAGAGAAAAGGCACTGATTCACTGCTGCCTTCATTTCATAATTGTGTCTGGAAATGAAGCAACTGGAAATCAAACAGCACATTACCATATCTGATGAAAACGACTCCCTAGGCTCTACAACAGAGTCTAAATACAGATGCTAAGAAATAACATCTTCATACTGCAGACAAAAGACTACCTACACTATACTATAGAATGCACTGATGAATGGCCACAAACTGCTTATGTTATTCTTAATCAATGAGCTTTATGTCTTCTGTCGAACCCAGTCCAATATGGAGCTATTCTGGGGCCAAATGATTTGGACTTGAAAAAATCACTTTTGAAACTGAAAATTAAAGTTTTGATCTGGAATTTTGGAAAATACAACAATGTAATCAAATTAAAAATAAGTGTATGAAAAGTTTTTTTCAGGTTAAATATAATTTTCATTCACTTTGGTAATTCATTTGAATAAATTCTATATTTTCATTTTTCACTTTCATATGTATTTTCATATTTGAGCTTTTCTTTTTTCAGTTACATGTTTTATCTTTTCAGATTCAGATCTTTTTTTTTTTTTTTTTTTTTCGCGTGCAAAACTTTTGGCCCTGATGTGGCGTGGGGGGCGTGGCCTCAACTGAGAGGGGTGTTGAATCATGAATGACAACATAACAAAAAGGCTTGGGACCTTCCACACTCATGGTGCTTTTACTGAACGTAGGAACTACAACAATTCAGACTCAACAGTTTATATACATCTTATTCATTTGACTGGTAGTGAAAAAACTAATGCCAGTGACAAACTTTTTCACAGCACTGAGCACCATTTGCAGTATAAGAGTGGTACATTTTGCCATATTGTGCAAATAAACAGCCACGCATTAAGTACTTGATATTTCCGATTGGAACGCAGCGTATTGACTCCTTGCGATCATGGCTCCTTGCAATCATGGCATCCATCGGTGACCACAAGCACCTACTGATCTAAAATGTTTAACAACTTAACACTCATTAATCTTATCAATACGTTGAAATAATTCAGGTAAAATACAGTTTATCATCTTTTCATGGTCATCAGATATGACCCATTTGGACATTCAGAGGCTCTGTAGTTACCATGGAAACACTGTCATCTTTTACAGCATTCATTCATCAGTAAAACCCACGGAGTTGGATCAATGACAGAGGATGAAGACACTTTTTCTTACATTCAGTTAATGATATATTTTACTGAAAAAAAGTAACTTTTTCTGAAGTGTTCGCTCTTTTGATATAATAACCCTCAAATATGATCTCAGCATGATGATTAAAGTGTATGATCAGCAAATTAAATATAGAAAAATACCAAATTTTCACTGAGAAAATGCAAAATTCAGAGGATAATATTTTGAAAATTGCTGATAAATCACTTAAGAAAGGTTAAATAGAGTGAAAAATTCATTTTGGAACTGCCACAAAAATAGCACTGGGTCTTTATGGGTTAAAGGTAAAATTACATAAACGTCGTTCCTGGTTTTGACCATAACAAGAAAAATAATTTCATTCAGATGTCTCCACTTTATAGGAGCTGTGGCTGAAACTGTGTTTTGTGAGTTCAGAATAACCTGGACTTTTGTCTATTAAAATGTAATCAGTGCATTGTTGTAAACTGAAGTTGAAGACCACCCCCAGGTTCGACAAGATGTCACAGCAGGCTTGACCTTTGCCCATATCTGTTCAGTTCATTGTTGAACCCAGGTGAACCTTTCAGAGGACACAGCTTCTGATGGAGATGTTCTGTGAAACACAACTAAAAACACACAAACATCACACCTGGTCTTAAAACTGCAAACATGCACATATCATGGCCGCTCATACAGGACAGAAATACCCCAACTCATTACAAATGGACAAAAATCCTTTGCAGTTAAGAACTGCCTGAATACCTGAACCCATGAGCAGCAAACACTGAGTTTCCTGCTGGAGAGGCTTTGAAAGCCTTTACTACAGATTGTGTTTGTTTTCTTTCAGCATTTGATGATGTTTATTGACCCCAAGGGATTTTCATTCCAGTATTTAAAAAACATCCTCATATTTATAACAATCTTAGTTTGTCCAATTACTTTAGACCCTCTGAAAATGGCAGGATTATGGAGTATTTTTATTAAAGCCCTTACATTAAAGCTGAAAGTGCACACTTTAGTCACATTATGCCTGTTTCATTTCTAATCCTCTGTGGTGATGTACGGAGGCACCATACCGATATTTAGGTCATTTTCTAATAACTTATGACTGTACGTTTATGACCTGCTCAGACCTTTAACGTCCTACACCAGAGCTCCTCAGGGTTGGAACCTCTAGTCCACACAACCTGTATGGTAGAAGTATTTCTCCTGTTGGACGCATTAGTGTTTCCGTTACTTCTGAGTGAGGGCAGGTATTAGATCTGTTTTTATGGCCATGAATATTTTAGAAAATATCAACTTTTTAGAAAAGTTCATATTGTCAATGAATGGCATTTAATCACTGCCTGTATCAAATATACAAGTCAAATTAATATTCAATAATTAGTCTTTTGCTCCACTGTTTTATAATATGTTGTAGATGTTTTTAATAGAAGCCAACTGCTTCTTCTGTATTTGCACTAACATTCAAATGTGGCCTTTAAATGTCCCTTAAATCATCTGCGTGGCTCTTTTATTTCCTGCTGTGCAGTCGTTTTTCATTCTCCTCACCCTGCCTTCATAACTCACCCCTCTGCACTCTCTCCTTTTGGTCCAGTTTTGAGCATCGGAGAGGGGGGATTCTGGGAGGGCAGCGCCCGTGGCCAGGTGGGCTGGTTTCCAGCTGACTGTGTGGAGGAGATCCCAGCCAAGGCCACCGAGGAGAGGAGCTGTAAGTCTAATCATTGAGGACTGTTTGGTTGTTGGAGGTGGGACGTGGACTTATGTAGGACATGCACCGTTTGCCATCGCCCAGTTTCACAGAAGAGAAACGAGCCAAAGCTATAGATGCGATGGCTTCCTGAGGCACAGTGATGGCACGTGGCTCCTATTTTTGTCATGAATTGCATGTGTCTCTCAGCCTCTGTCTGCTTGTCTTCCAGTCTCTTTCTGTCCCTCTGGGCTGTGGTGCACAAAGCTAAGCACTTCATTGCCCTGCTAACTCAGCTGTGATCTGATGTCCTCTGGGCGCTAGGCTAATGAACATATCACGCCATGCTGCATCCCCCATAAACACCACATCTTGTCCTTGCGTTCTCTCTCTCTCTCTCTCTCTCTCTCTCTCTCTCTCTTTATAATGTGTTTGACATCAGCTTTGGGAAAGGTCTTCCTTCTTTCTGTCTTAGTCTATTATCAGTTTTTTCATACTCTCAAATTCTTTTTTCCGATTAAGTTCAAATATTAAAATGATCATAAGTTGCTAGAGTTGACTTCCCCCCCACCTCCACCTCCAGGCTGTGTTCAGTATTCTATACGAGTCAGTACATCGTGCACACACATGTATACTTTATACTACATGCTACTTCCTGTAGTGCACCAGTGCATTATCGCTCATCACTTATGACTTGTGTTTGTACATACTGGTGCAGAAAACCAAGGCAAACAAGTGCCTTCAACAAAGCAATATTCTAAATAAAGATGACTTTTTAATATATGTATAAAACAGAATGTTGTTATTAAAGGTGTCCTTTGAAATGCTTCCATTAAACTGGACTAATAGAATCTAATCCACAAAGTAGCTTTAGAAGAATTTGAGCCAAACTCTGAAATAGGAAGAAGTTAGAACAACATTAAAACTGAACATATTGTGAGTTTTATTTCACATACAAATCAGTTTCAGTACAGTGTAAATGTAAACACAGAGATGGAAAATACAACATTGGTTACTCTGAAATATTCACATCATCCTGTAAAATGTGAAAAGTGAATCTGCTGTCAGTGATTTTATTTGTATGATTGATTATTTTTGATTGATTACTGCAATTTTTGTTTTTTCTTTTCTTTTTAATCTTACGGTAGCCTGATAAACCTTTGTGTTAGCAGTAGTCTTCTGTCCCGGTCTTCCCTGCTCTTAGGAGGACGTTAGGAAACATTGCGGCAGATGGGGAGCAACTTGCCTTGTCTTGCTGACTGCTTCCCTTCTTCTTCTGGGTGGCTTATTTTAAAGCCTGACCCAAGGCCATTGGCACAGGGAGTCCTCACACACTGTGCCACATCCAAATTGCCCCCAGGTCTGCCTCCAAAGAAAGCCTGTCAGAAAATGAGAGCACAGTATGGTGGCTTGCAAAAACCCATTCAGCGGCAGCCGTGGCCAAAGCCATGGGCAAGGCATGTGTGTGCTGCAATTACACGGGCGGTGAATGGCCCCCATGGTAACAACCAACAGTTGTGGCTGATTGGGGAAATAACAGGAGCATGAGACATTTCAGCATTAGCATTTTACAATCAGGGCATCACAGTGGAGTCAATGTGGGTCATTCCAAAGCATTCATGCTGTACCTGCCTGTGTCCTACATACAGCACCTTCAGTCTGCTCAAGGATTCCACGTCAGTCTGTCACTTTGCTGCCGTTTCAGACTTTTACATCTACATTTTCCTCTGTGAATTAAGGTCTTTCAGTTTGATTTCATTTTTGATTATGGAGCTAGGTGTGACTACTTTTTCAACCAAACTGAGCCAGAGAAGGAATACCAGGCCAGTTTTTTGTTTTTACTTTGGTATTAGTTCTGTATATTATCCCTTTCATGCATGAATTCTGAAAAAGTATCTAGATATGTTTTAGATTGATTTTACTTCTCAAAGTTAGGCTAAAGTTGAAATGTATTTTAAATTTCTTATGGATATGGTTTTATTATGAAGATATTTAACTTCCTGAGACCCAGGAAAGTACAAGTTTGGGATTTTTTTTTTTTTTTTTAATATATCCCAATATTGGAAACATGATGTAACTGTTGTTTTCAAATGCATGAAAGGGTTAATACCATATTCATCTGTTAATACTGGAGAAGAATGATTTCCAGCCAGGATGGGATGTACTTTAGGTGTAGCATCGTTCTGCTACTGTTATGAATAAATATAAAAGTAATAGAGTCCACATGATGTATAGTACACTGCAAAAATCTAAATCTTACCAAGTGTATTTTTTTCATTTCCAGTCAAAATATCTTATCACACTTAAAGTAAGACATAATTCCAAATTTTTATTTATCTATTTTTTTGCTTAATTCAAGCAAAAAAATTTCCCAATGCACCAGTGAAAATGATCTTTGTAAGATTTCATGAAATACAATTTTCAAGATTTATTGACAAAAAAAAGTTCTTTATTTCTCACTGAAAAGTTACTCTTTAGGTGATTATTTCTTATTTTAAGTCTGATTAGATATTTGAACTAGAAATTAGGAAAAATACACTTGGTAAGATTCAGATTTTTTCCAGTGTGAAGGCTAGCAAATTAACTCGACAACCTCCCTGCACTATTTTAATCGCAAATACTTTAAAAACACTTCTAAATGAAAGCCTTAGATATTCACCCTTTTGGATTTGAAGTGTGCAGAATATCAGGGTCTTAACGTTTCATCCCTGCAAACCTCATGCAGACGAACACACACATGCTGATGTAACTTAAACACCTTTAGCCCCTAATCCCTGTAATTCAATAGATGTGATGCAGAAGGATTAAGCCCTGCTTAGACACGTGCTTTGTGAGGGTTCAGGTTCGGACCATTGAGAGTCATCGAGGAGCTATCTAAGGAAACATGTTTAATGAAATCTGCACACACACACACGCACACACACACACACACAGTCAGTTATTGTGTCTGTAGTATCCTGATGCTTTGGCCTCTCAGAAGTACACGTTCAGGTAAAAGCTTTTCCGTTTCTCACCTGAACGTCTGTACCTTCACAAAAATGTGCCTCACTACAACAGCATCTTTTTAAAATGTATTTATAGAGTTTATTTAAAACAATGATCAACCAAATTTCTTAAGGATTGCTAAATAATTTAGAATAAATAGCGTGAAATTGTGTGAAGCATACTGTAGAAGTACAAACACATTTGTTCCCCATAACAGTGCAGATGGTTCTCACTGGCTTCCATTCACTAGTTGTGGTCATTGGCAGATTGAAACTTTCTGGGATTCGTATTCATTGGCTAACATCATAGTAACACACTCATAGATTCACAATTCTTTTCTTTAAAAAGATTTATTGGCAGCAGAGAAATTAATTCTGTAGGTTTGTGGTTTTTCCTTTTTACTGCCCAACTTTTATACTAAACCGCTGAAGCATTAAAAATCCAGACGTGTGCTGAAGATGTAAACACAGATAGAAGCTTTTCCACATGACAAACCATCCAGATGTTTCCAACAACGGATGTGTAGCATTTCAAAAATATGAATATGTCTTCTTATCTGTATATGATTATTATTAGTAGTAGTTGTAGTAGTAGTACCGTTTTATTATGATTATTATGATTATTATTATTATTATTGTTTTTGTTGTCCACAAGTTATTCTGGGCTCATTCACTTTATTTTGACCATCAGTTTACCATAAGGGGTCTTTTTGTTTGTTTTTAAATTATTGCTCAGTTAAAATTATTTTTGAGTTAACAAAAGGTTTTGCGATTGTAAGTTCATTTACCTGCTAAGTTGAACTTTAAAAGCTTCCGCTGATCGAATCGAACCCGTCTTGCACAACTGCAGCTGTGGTTAACAAGTAACATTAACATGATCATCACAGATTGTGTTTTCCAAATGTTTGATGACATTTCACCGTGTCATAAAGTTACCATTTGGCATTAGCTTACCCATCAGCCCTTGTGCTCCCTCACCTCTGTTTGACTACAAGTTGCAAAGAGAGAAGATAGTGATGAATGAAAAGCAAAGTTCTGGCTTCAGTAGAGCATAAATCAGGGTTTTCTACAGACATTTGAACTCTAAAAAATGATAGTCCATCTAAAAAAACAAACAAAAAAAAACATTCCCTCATTGGTTGTTCTGATGTCCATCTGAAATCCCCTGTAGAGAAATAAAGTCCTGCCCCTTCCAGTTTATTTGGGGAAAAAATTAATTTCATGAGAAGCAAGACATTTTTTAAAATGCTGGATGCCATCATTTACGCATACAGTAAACTCCTGAGACGCAGGAAAGTCAAAGTTTTGGCTTTTTTTTTTTAATTTGTTTGTCTGTTTTTACATTAAAGAATTGTCTTCATTGCAAACAGCATAATACAACTTTTTTTTTCAGATCATCTTTATTTATTTATTTTATGAAATGTCCTTTGCAAATTACAGCATAAAAAAACCCCCATAAAAACCCAAACATTCATCATCAACCAAAAGCATCTACTGATCTGAACTGTTAAATCCCTGTTGATCCATTAATCCTATTAATACATGTAAATAATTGGTGTAAAATACAGTTTGTCATCTTTTCATGGTCATCAGATATGACCCATTTGGATGTTCAGAGGCTCTGTATGTAGTTACCGTGGAAACACCGTCATCTTCTACAACACTGATTCACCAGTAAAACCAGTGGAGTTGAATTAATGACAGTGGATGGAAACACTGGGTTTATGTTCAGTTAATGAGAGATTGGATTGAAATAGACACTTTTTCTTCAGTTGTCTCTGTTTCTGATATAATAACCCTCAACTTTAATCTGAGCTTTAATGAACATCTATATGAACAATGAATTAAATATAGGAAAATACCAGATTTACACTGATAAAACCAAAATATAGAGGATAATAATATAAATAAATAGTGATAAATCACTTAAGAAATGTTAGATATAGAGAAAATGACATAAAAATAGCCGTGGGTTGTTATGGGTTAAGTAAAGCTGTGACACTCTTGTCCCCTTCAGAGGACAAAGATGTATTGCTGGGTCTCAAGAAGATAGGATGATTTTCAGTTTAAAAGATCATTTTCCATGTCAAGAAACTGGAGAAGTATCCGACTGAAAATATGTGAACAGAAAGACGACACAGCAGAGAGTCTGGGAAGTGTTGTCTCTCCACAATCTGTTTTGAGTCAGTACAAATGTCTCTGCAGCTTCAAAAGGACCAGACTTATAGTGATTTTCAGTTTTTAAAAATAGTTTTCACCTTCCTGTTGAATGGAGGTGAAACATGCTGAGGTGTTGGTGACGACGTGTGTCACCAGAGACGCAATCCACTGAGCTTTTTCACTAAAACAAATGTTACTTGACTATATTTATGACAAATACTCTTGGTTTGTACAATTATTCTTATTCTTATTACATAAACAAACATATGTATTGTTAATAACACCATTTAAAAGCATTCAAATAATGACTTGCTTCTTCCCGTTGACCACCACATTCATATTTTTTCTTAAATAAGGACTGTTGGACTCTCAGAAGTGGTAGGACTCCACTGGGCTGAGATCTGGTCACTGAGAGGATCTGTTTATAATTCACATAATATTCATACTCATCAAATCATTCACTGAGTCTCTATGGATGTTGACTAATGAGGAGGTGAGCAATGACATCAGGTTCTTCCTTTTTTTTGTAATCCTTTGGTACTTTTTATTGTCTGATACCTTTAACAGTGCCTCTGTGAGCAGATGGGTTACTGTTCTAGTGACGGGCTGATTATTCAAGTGCCCCGCTGTCAGGACTAAGGATGGGAATCCATAAGAATTTAACATTCCCATTCCATTATTGATTTTGCTTATCGAGCCGATTCCTTATCGATTCTCTTATTGATTCTCATTGGGGGAGGGAATAAAAGGGGTGTGTTTGCATCAAATGCCTTATATGTTTCCATCTGTGCACAGACAATATAACATAAGTATGTACAAATAATAACAGATGACCTCAGGCCCAGTTCGGGGGGGGGGGGCACCTTACAATGAAACTGAAGCTTAAGACCCTTTACTATTTCCTCGATGTCTCCTGCTGTTGTGCACCACATTTTCCTTTCCCTTACCTTCAGAAACTTTTAGAGAACATTTGTTGCCTCCACCAGAACCGTGCTCGTGCACCCTGTTGTTCACTAAGCAGCACATCGAACACCTGACATTCCTGCACATGAGTTGCATATTGTATAGACAAATGTTTTAGCATATTGGAGGAATTTCCCCTTTGAAGAATTGAAAGGTTTGATAGCGTTCCAAGTGGCCCAGTGTCATTTTTTACATGAAACACAGCCATACTTTGGAACGGTTCTGCCTTGACGCCATGTTGGCTACGTTCTAAACCAAAACAGTGCAGCGTGCATGTGACGTCATCACGCATGTGCAACAAATGTGGAATCGATGAGCAGAATCGTTAAGCAGGAAGGTAAACGATTCCAAGGAATCGAGCTACTGGTAATCGGTTCTGAAAAAGACCTGGTTCTCGACTCCCATCCCTAGTCAGGACTGCAGTAAAGCCCTACAGACCATTGGAATGTCCCACAGCGGGACCTAAAACTGCATCCTCTTACAGCTCATGGTCGCCTCTGGAGTTCACTACCTGCCCCCTTTGTCCATGAATCTTAAACACAGGTTCATCATACGCACATGTCGTCACCCTCTTAAATTAATGGCCTAAGTCATTTTTTGATGAAAAGCAGTTTAAGCCAAGTTTAAAGCCTAAGTCACACTAGAATATTAGAGGTCACTTTATTCTTTAATGTTACATGATTGACACACAATGTTCTCTGCATGTCAACAGTCTTCCACTGTGAAGGCCTTTTGGATTGAAATGATTCATAAATATATAATCTGGATTTGGTCAAGTTTTTTGTATTCTCCCAAAAACTTGAAAAAAAGACTTGGGTCATTGTTTTAACAGGGTGATGATGTGATGTTTGAAGTCTTCACTTCCTCATCTGACTTTTAACAAAATGTGGCAGAAACAGAAAAGCCCCTTCTTCAGGTACCGTCAGACCCTGAACAAAAGGCAGCAGCTGGGCTCTGAGCTGGTAATTATTTCACTGAATGGATGCTGAAGCTGATCTGATGGGCCTGATAAATATGATATTGAGCCAAATGAGAAAATGACATTTTTAATTTGTCACATTTTACCAAAAACATGACGACTAAGAAGCCGACAGTTTGCAGTCAGTGGCCTTCTGTCTTACATTATAATTACATTTGGAACTTTCATTTACTGACTGACTTGCATCACATTTTGTGGGGGTACACTACACATCAATAAGATGATATAGATTATACTTGGTGCAGTTGCAAATGATGCCTATGTTAAACAGTATTTTGGTGGCTTTATATACTTTTACATAATATATTAAATCTTTCCATTAACATCCACAATCAGAGAAACACAATATATTACTTCATTCACTGTAACAGTTATTTAATTTGGTCATATTTTTGTGACATCATATCGTCTTGTAAGCACAATTTAAGAATCCCAGTAATCTTAGAGCAATTGTATTTACTGATATATTAAAATATCAGTGTAACTTTGTGTATTCAGAGGTTCATGCACGTTATAT
>JAPTYQ010000018.1:27529376-27542305 GCA_029814465.1 Ostorhinchus cyanosoma
GTGTGTGTGTGTGTGTGTGTGTGTGTGTGTGTGTGTGTGTGTGTGTGTGTGTGTGTGTGTGTGTGTGCGCGTGCGTGCACGCACGTATGAATGTAGGTGGGCTTAAGTTATGAACTGCATGCCTAGTACATTGTGCTCTTAGCTTGATATAATGTTTTGTCAGAGGACTTGCACTCTGCACTCTTACAATATTAAAGCTAATTATAGATAAACTGAAATGATCCAGTCAGCAAAGTGTGCTTTGAGGCCATAATATTGGAGGTCATTAAACATATGCTGAATGTTCATTCTTAATGCTGAATAAGGAGGTGTCATGCAGGCTGATGTTACTTTTACTTTTTTTTTTTTTTTTTAGCTGTCATTGTAACAAAAACAAGGTTTTGAGTCTTTTAGGGAATAAACAGAAATAGATAAATAAATATTGTATTCAAGTGCCCCAAGGGCTGGCTGATATATCAAATGTACTCACTGTCACCATTTGTTCGATGTCAATGGAGTAAGTGCAGCACAAATTGACACTCATTTGCCGGTTTGTTTCTCTTGCAGTGTCCTGTGGTTTCTTAGTGGTGTAATTGTTGTTACCAAGTATATTTAAACTCATTTAGAGTGAGCTTTGAAGTGTTTGTTGGAATAATAAAGTTAATTTAAGTTGGTTATTCAGATAGTCACTTGCCTCCCAACCAACCCAAAATAATAATAATAAAAAATGTAGCCAATCAGATAATGCCCCAAATAGCTCTAACCTGCCTTAAGTTAACCAATGGAATGTAAAGGTCTTTTAAGTCTTTTAGGTCTCAAACATATGTTTTATCAGAAACAGATTTGAAGAATATCTCATCAGGCCAGTGGCAGAACGCCGAAATGAGTGTCATTTGTAGAAGAAATCGAAGTTTTCTGATCCCGTTTAGCTCTCCGGCCGATAAACTATTGCAAAGGCGTTGTTTTTGTGGTCGTCTTCATTAGCAATTTCTTCAAACATCGTCTCTGATGAATCTACGAGTGGGATTCATTTCAGATTTTATATGTAATTTCCTTGGGACACAAAGTTTGTTCACATTTTTACATATTTTGATTTAAATTTTTTCAAACATAAAAAATGTGCCTTTACTTGTAATGGTCCGTATTTTGATGGATTATAACATGGGAATGTTTAGAGATATCAATATATAGTTACTATTGATCACTGAGAGAAAGTCATATGTGGACTTTCATTTAATTAGTTGAATTCTTCAGTGAAAATACCACACACTTCTACTAGAAGATTGATCTCCCGCATCCAGACCACAGGACTCTAACATAACGGCAGAACCTGACAACCTCACAAATTCGACTTGTTATTGATTCTTGATAGAACATGCTGGTGAGATACAGGGACATTGGTCCCATTTTTAATATACACTGTGTTCCTGGCATAAAATGTGATGTTTAGTCCTAAAGTCAGAATCATACTTGTGCTAAAAATTAGGACAGTATTTGTTACTTCAGTTTGCAGTAACAGAGTTTTACAATCATCCAAGTAAACTTGTGTCAGTAAGAAACATCCCAGAGCCACCTACCGTCCTCATCTGTCTGCGTTCACACAAATTTGCAGAACCCCCAACTTGAATAAATAAAGGTTAAAAAAGAGGTCACATCAATAAATGAGACATTTAACACCAGAAACAGAAGGCCAAGCAGGAAATAAAAAATGGAAATGTCTCCCCAAGGTACTGACATAATTTTTCTTTCTGCTTCGCTCTGTTCCATTTCTCCAAGGTACAACAGAGGATGAGAAACAGGGATTCCTCACACCGCCTCTGCTCAAGTTTTCCCGCAGCCTCTCTATGCCTGACACCTCAGAGGACATCCCTCCTCCCCCAGCCATTTCACCCCCATCGCCGCCTGCCTACAACTCAGCTGCTGGCCCTACAACAAAGAACTATGGTACCACAAGGCAGAGTTTCGCCCAGAACTCACCCGCTAATGCAGTGACAACCATTAGCAGAGATGTTGGTACATTAAGGCGTGGTTACTTCCGCCAAAGCTCAGAGCAATTTGAGAGCACACGCACTCGAGGGCGCACACCGGTGCCTGAGAACCCTTACTCTGAGGTTGGCAATAAGACACTGTACGTGCCAGCAAAACCAGCTCGAAGGAAGGGCATGCTAGTAAAGCAGTCCAATGTTGAGGACAGTCCAGAAAAAACCTGCCACATGCCAGCAAGCCCCTCAGGCCCAGTTTCCATGCCTACTACACCTGTAGAGCGAACATGCTCCTCCATTCCCATCCCCACCATCATTGTCAAGGAGCCCTCCACCAGCAGCAGTGGCAAGAGCAGCCAGGGTAGCAGTATGGAGATTGAGCCCACTACCCCTGAACACCCACCTCTAACGCCTACCATCGGTGGAAGTGGGGGTTTGCGTCCTGACGATCCTCTGTCTCTAAGTAACCCCTTTGCGGCAGCTATTGCTGGGGCTGTACGGGACAGAGAGAAGAGGTTAGAGGCAAAAAAGAACTCCATTGCCTTCCAGTCAATAGACATAGGTGACGATGAATTAACCGGTCCCATGCCAACCCCTCGCCTTCGCCAGTCTAAGTCCATTGATGAAGGCATGTTCAGTAGTGATGAGAGACTTCGAAGGATAATGGCTCCACCTTCTACCGTGCAGCTTGGGCCTCCTGTTGGAGGTGGTAGTGGCAACATGACTGATTTCAACACTCCAGAGCCCACAGTGGTCAGGGAACCCCTAAACACTCGAACAGGCCAGTGCCCTAATTTGGACAGTCCGGTTAGTCTCCCATCCACTCCCCCTAAGACCCACTATAGGGCCAATGGGACCTACCTCCATCCTGTCACTGGCAAGCCCTTAGATCCTAATTCACCACTCGCTCTGGCTCTGGCAGCCCGTGACAGAGCCATGAAGGAGCAACAAAACCATCCTCAGAATCAGCCACAAAATCCTCCTCAGGTTCAGCAAACCTCCAAGCATGAAGCTCAGTCACTTCCCATTCAACCAAGCCACAAACCAGACCTCAACCAACCGCTGTTCATTGACACCAAACTACGTTCCGGGATTGAAACAAGTTTTGCCGCAATCTCCACAGCGACCATGGGACGGCCTGGTCGAGGCGGCTTGAGAAGACAAATGACTGAGCAAAAGTATGAGTCTGACACTATAAGGGAAGAGCGGCAGCACCAGGCAGTGGAGGAGAGGAAGAGTGCACCAGCCGATGTGGCAGACTCATCACAGCCCAAGTCAGCTGGACTACTAATGGTTCACACCACCACAGAGGCAAGTAACAAGGCCAACGCCCAAGATGTGGACGGACAGGATAGCAACAGACCATCTGAACTGAAAGACCCCAACCAACCAGATCATCACAATACCCCAGGACCACTCTCTAACCAACAGCTTCCCTCATCTCGGAGAAGAAGCATACCTTTAGGTGAATCCATGGATGAACCAGTTAAGTTGCCCTTCCGCATCCCCCCTCCTCCACTGGCCTCAGTGGACATTGACGAGGACTTTGAGTTCTCAGAACCTCTACCCCCACCTTTGGAGTTTGCCAACAGTATTGACATCCCTGATGACCAGGCTAGTGCCATTGCAGAGATGCTTCAGCAGCAGAGGCGGAACGGAGGACCTGCTCTACCCCCTTATCACCCCCACGCACCGCCTCCTGTCACTGATCAACACAAACGAATGGCAAACAGTATGCCCCCCTCATATCCTCCTCCTCCACCTGACCCAGAATCAGGGGTTGGTGACTCGGGTATTGAGGAGGTGGACAGCCGCAGCAGTGGGGACCCTCAGCATATGGAGACCACCAGCACCGTTTCTAGCATCTCCACCCTGTCATCAGAGGGAGGCTTCTGTGATAGTGCTCTGGAGAGCCTTTATGCCACCGCAGATGGACACGCCTTCCTGGTTGATCGACCTCCTGTGCCACCAAAACCCAAAGGCAAGTCTGTCATCAACAGAACATCACTTTATCATGACACCCTCATTGAAGAGCCCCCAGAGTCATATGGGTCACCGCCTCAGGCCCCTCCCCCTTCATCCTCTGAACCTCCTAGGACTCCTACTCAAAGGACATCCAAGCTGTGGGGCGATCAGCCCCCGGAGTTGCGCAGCCCTCCATCTACACCGGACACCAAGAATACCGTAATCACAGAGCTGAGTTCCATTCTGCAGCATATGAATCGTGACAGACCGCCCAAGCCAGGAGAAAGCCTCGACTCCCCCACAGGGACTAGGGGGGCCTTTGGAACAAGGTAAATGACAAACAACTTGTAATATTGCTCCATTTCTCCCAAAATGTCATTATCGTCAGTTCGTTCTCCTAATTGTGTCAGTGATTATGTGAGCTTCATAAACTATGGTTGCACAAAACTACTTGCAATGTTGTGCCGTCACTACAGATGTGATTACTCTAATTCTCAAAGGCTGTGTTCCATGTACATATGGCTATCAGTTCCAGGATTTTTGTGTGTTGTTGTTGGCTCAGTAGCATTGCTTTCTGGGACACTTAAATGGAACAGATACAGAACTGATCTCAGTAGGATAGGATGTGTCGTTCCTGCTGAAACAAGCCAAAATGTCTGCTGTGAAAAAGGTCGAGTGGGTGAAGGATCATAAGGTCATTTGCTAATTATTGATACTGTATTGATACTTCTATATGCAACAGATCTGACGTCGAGATACTTTATTTGAAGGAGCTCTTCTGGTTTCTTACAAATTCTTATTGTGTCAGTGCAAGGAATTGAAAAGAAATAATGAAGTTAGCGACATCTTCTGTTGTTGTAAGTTACAAGGACGTGTTTTATCAGATGGTTTTCATTCGTAATAGTTTTGTTTTTGTGGACAACTTTTATTTGCTGGTGGTGAATTTTCGTTTGGTTAGAGCTTCTTTGCCCTTAGCAGGCCAAAGATTATGGTGACGTTCATAATGTACTTAAGTTTTTTTCACTTAACACTGCTGTCACTTAATTTACTGTTTTGTTTTTTTTTTAAATAATTTCCAGAGGATAGCAGTGTCATACCTTCCTTGAGCTTTTAGTCAACAGTGTAAGAAATCAAGTTTTGTTTGTTTTGTTTTTTAAAAGGAAGTCTTAATTCATCATTCATCTTAATTCAGTCTCTCCCTTCTATCATTATTCAATTTATAGTTATATCATCATTTTTAATCAGTATGGAATAGCCTGGAATTGGTACACATTCATACACACTAACACATTCATTATTTTTCTAGTCTGAATTTGAAACAGGTCATGTAAACAACATATTCCTTGTGGATATTTTGAATTAGGCCAAATGCCATTCATCCCATCCCAACTGTTTTCATTCCAGCAATATCCATACCAACCAGCCTCTAGTTGCTGTTGTTTTTTTTTTTTTTGGAATTCATAACCAAAAGAAAAGCCAACACCTCTGCTTGGAAGAAGAAACACACCTTCTTTTAAACACAGTGAAAGACTTAGATATCATCAGGTTTTTGGACGTGTGTGAATAGCGCTAAGCCAGCCTATTCAAGAAGGTGTTTGAAGAAATGACAGAGAGAGGTTGTGTTTGCAGTCCAACCAGTCCTCCACTGGTGAAAAACTTTTGAAGAAAATCTTTCTGTAATGAGAATATGCACTGCTGCGTGTAAACGGAAATATTAGTGGAATGTTGTTTTCCATTAGTAATGAAAACAGCTCAGTGGGAATGCTGTCCTTTTTGGAACGAGGAGGAAGAAATGTAATATTCGGTGCCTGTCAACATTAATGATCGACGGGCCGATATTTACGTTTCTTTTCTTGTATCAGCATTGGCCTGTTGTGTTGGCTGATATGCTTTTTTTTCTCTGCCATGATTTACTGACAGGCGAAGTTCACGGCACCTCCGTGTTCTTGGAGATACTGCTGTCCACACTGAAAAAAAAAAGATTTTTTGGTGTAGTAATATTTAGTAGGTTAACTGTCACAATTTATATTTTCTAATTATAAGTATCAGTGAGACCTGGAATTATTCAAGTAAAATTAAATATATCATTCGTGTAATGAATAAACTGTGTGGGAAGAGTAAGTTGTATTATGTATTTTCACATTATATTCAAAGGTTTCATAGTCGTTGCAAATGAACCTAGAAATACGAAGTACGTTTGAATAGTGTTTCGTGTTTTGACTCCGCCCATGCACCTTGTGACGTGGGGACAGTTTGTGCTGAGTCATGTGACTCACAGAGTTTACAATGTCACTGAGTCATGTGACGGTGCGCTACCTTGCAAGTTGTAACTATTCCTTAAAAGCAAGTTGCTTTTCTATGTTCTGTAGTTCTATGACTCATGCTCTGCCTATAGGGGAGAGGAGCTGAGTGAACTGGGTGGAAGGAATATTTCAGTTTGACTCCACGACTGAACACTCTGAGCTGCTGTCAGTGTTTATTTCAGAAAGAACTGACTTGAAGAATTAAGTGCACTGAACACTTTGTTTAGTTTTTATCTGAATATAAGTTTTATTATGGGAAATATTAATGTTACCTGTTCTATCTTATCTATCTCCTTTTTTTAATCAGTAGTTTAATATTTTTAGTTCAGTAAATGTTTCCTTTAAAAGAAAAAAAAAGCTGATTTTCTGACATTTGACAGAGAAAAAAATCAGTATCTGCTCCAGAAATATCGGCAGCCTGTATCGGTCATTGGCTAAGGCTGATGTAAAAAAAAAAAAAAAAATCAGTATCAGCCCCAAAAAATTCATATCGGTTGATCACGAGTCACCATAGTTGTGGCTGTCTCAGTTTGTCAGATCTTTATTTATGGGTGTGTGTTATGATGAATATGGAAAAAAGTGACTGTTGGCAGTTTTATCCGTCTGTACATCGAGTATCATCCTTTAAATAATGCTTCATCCCCAGCCGTTCATCTCATCCATATGTTTCACTTTCATTTTCAATATTTTCTCCTCTGATTCATCTGTAAATGTTTTTACCTCTCAGATGGAAGCAGAAAAGTGCAGCCATATTTTATAATAGTCACTCATTTAGTCCGGTGAATATTGAAGTAAGCAGTAGCCATTAGTTTTTAGGTGGAAATAAGAAGTGACACGTGCAGTGTAACAAGATTTATTTCCTGCATATCCATGTTTGAAATGATTCAGGACATACAGGAATCTGATTCCCAGTAACTGGGACAACATTTTGATGGACTCTGCACCTAACTGGCTCAGCTCATGGTTTTTTAAACTCACATCTTCCCTGTATGAGAGGGAAATAAAAAGCACAATAAATAATTCACCGGCCACATGCATTTTGTATGAATGGTCCCATCGCTCATCAGAGAGGTGTAGAGAGCTGAGGGAAAGAGTTGATTCCTCTGGGCGCTCGTACTTTCTAATCTAATAAGCATTGTTAGGGCAAAACAGTGACGTCTATTTAGGTAATTACAGTGAGATGCCCAGCAGCTGCTTAGGTCCGTGCTCGTGTTCCCTTCTTTCACGCTTCATGTCACATGCTATCATGTTATCCTCATTTGCATTCTTTGCAGTTCAAAGTCATGTCTGTTGGCCTTTACACCTTGTACTCATTTCATTTGCAGCTCACGCCTCTCCATCTTCATCTCCATTTTCTCCAGTCTCCTGTAGTTCCTCCACCTCTTCTTTCTTCATGTCTTCTGTGTCTTCCATCTTCACAGGTATGTTTCATCAGCTGGTCACATGGCACAGTCCAGCTTAAGTTCCACTCCTGTGTTTTTTTAAATTTTTTTATTTTGATGTATCACCGTCATGCTACAAGGCATTTTGGTCCTGTCCTTTCCATGTCGGTGTCTCCATGATAAATGATGCAGCCAGATCTTTTCAGAACAACATGAATGGATCAGTGTACTGTAGCAGATAGTAATCACATTAACCAGCCATGAATGTAACCACCAGGGTTGCTGCTCAGTTAGGTTGTATTGAATTCACTGGTCTTATCTCCACTGCTTCCTGTTGTTTTCTCAACTACATTACAAACGTGGTCTCTACCTTAATATATTCAGAGATTACAAAAAAGATTAAATGAATGAAAAATACACAAATGGTCTGACCTCTGTCCATAGATTATCTTTTTTTCTTAGACAAAAGGCTGTTATAATTCATTTCCATATTTTACATAATGCTAGTGTTAATAGGTTATACGATATATATTAATGTTGTTGGTACTTTGAGCAACTGGAGTCAGAAAATTTATAAAAGCTTAATGAGTTTCATAAATTGTTTATAATAGTGCCACAAACACATATAGTGACTTTAATTAATATGCATAATATGTCGTTCTACGTTCAAACTCCAGACAAATGTGTCCCAAATTCGATTTTTCTGCCCATATGCGACCTGTATCTGATCTATTACAGACAGTTTGAACAGCGTAAATCTGACCCAGGCCACTTTCATATGTGGTCCTAAATCTGATACGTATCTGTTATTTTGCAATGCAACTTCAGACTGAACAGCCAGGTCACATTTATCCGACCTTTCACTCATTGAAATGTAGCAAACGCCACAATTCAGCGTCCCAGGGGTGTCACTTCCGTAGATGTAGTGTGTGATTGCATGGTCACGTGTTATGTTAGGACCTCTTTTGCGCATGCGGGTCACTTCAGGGTCACATTCAGTTCATACTTAAAACTGACAGATGTCATATTTAATGTGTAATATGTACAAGCACACAAAAAAATCGGATTTCATCAAAAAATCTGAATTGTGCATTAAGACCTTCTGTCTGAACGTAGCCTTAGTAAGACGAATACATACTTTATTATGTATTTACCAGCAGTTAACCAGGCAGTTATTAATAGTTATCTATGTTTTAGCAGCTATTATTAAGTGAGAACAGTGTAATAGTAATAGCAGTTCTTAGATTTAAGCGGTTTTATATAGTAATGATATTCCAAACTCTCAACAGCAGGAGGTAGTTACATTTTAGAACACATTTATGACCAAAAGCATCAACGAATCAACACCATGTATCCACAGACTGTATCACAGCTCATTGTTTACACAGTATTTGTATTATGGTGTCATCAAGTTTACTTTTTCCAACTAAAATTCATGTCTGTTTGTTTTGTCTGTCAAAATTTCACAGTCTTATAGTTAGATGTCGCTATGTTAGCTTAGCTCTGAGCTCTTCTTTTACACAGGAGATGATTACAGTAACACTACAAATCACCTTCGTTTTTTTTTTTTTGTATGGTTTGTGTTGTCAATAGCTGCACTAAAGATCAGAACTGTCAAAGTTTAATCTGAACTGTGGATCAACAAACAGCAGCCAAATAAAACCAGGACATAATACACCTAATCCAGCTCATCCATGTAGAAGAAACACTGATTTTTCATGTAGAGCTGTAGTGAAAACAACAACAGTGCCTCTAGATTTTATAACTTTGATGCTTTCTTAGACTCTAGACATTGTTTCTCACTGGTTCTCATCCTCAGCTCAGCCTTGATCTTACTTTCTCTCACCATGGGAGACCAGCAGAGTTACTCACTACTCCCTCTAGTGGTCACATGTGTTCACTGTAACAGTAGGTCAGTAGTTTGTCTTGTTTGTCAGCAACTTTACACAAAAACTACTGGACCGATTTCTATGAAGTTTTCAGGAAAGGTATGAGGTGGTCCAGAATAGACTCCATTAAATTTCAGTGAATGTAGGTCAAAGGTCAAGGTCACCAAAAATGTGTTTTCGCAGTGATAAGAGATAGGGCAAATCAGGTCAAAGGTTTGCGAGGGGCGGGGTTTGTTGTGCCTGGCACCACTTGTTTAACACATGTTTACAAAGCAGTACAGTGACGTCTTTGACATAATGTCAGAACTCTATCATTTCAAACATCCTAATGGTGCCCATGTGACATTTTTAACATCTTATAGTAGAAACATGTCCTTGAATCTATTTTTGTTAAATGGACCATAGTTATATAAAAAGTAAATTATATAGTTTTGTACTTCACCAGACCAAACACTTACAACCATTGACCTGTAACACTTTCCACAAAGAAGTTAATATAAAGCCCTATCTGTATCACATATGTGTAGCATAGATATGACAGTGTAGCTCGACTTCCACGATGATACATAATGCATGATGACTCACCTCAGCTAATGACTTCATCCCAGCAGTGTTATGTTTAATCTCCTGGTGATTATGCTCTGGCATTGGCATCTTTAGTGTTTCTTGTCTTGTTCTTCTTCTCATTTTAGTGAAGAACTTTCCTTGGCTTTAAATAGTCTCTTAAGGCTGTTAGTGTCTTTATGACACTGAGGAATCAGGTGTGTTAAGTTGGCAGCTTCTCAAAGTAAACTGTTTATTCCCCCAAAGCCATGCATTTGAACTGATTTCCCCGAAATGAGGAGATTGTTCTGCACAGTGAAATATCTAATGACTTCAAAAAGGAGGCACTGTAATATTCTATTTGTTGATGTTTTACATCAGATTAAAGTCTAAATGTGGAATACAGACGAATATGATTATTTTCTCCCACATAGCGTCATGAAGTGCAAGAGTGAATCAAGACGTGTCAGCAAACAAGACAGTAAAAATCTAAAAATGAAAAAAGAGGAAAGAAGCTTGTTTTGTGCATAAAAGTCAAAGCATAAACTCATCTTCAAAGAAAACATGAAGTTCTGTCTAACAGTGTATAAAATCATAGTGTGGTCAGTCTGTATTACAGTGTTATATCTTCATGTTACAACTTTCAATATTCTAACACGTTATATTATTGAGTATATTTTATAACCATCTGAGGTTAAAAACCCTGAAGGTCCAGCCCATTTGTGGTTAAATGTTTGCCTTAATTCTGATGAACCTGAATATTGCTGCATTAGCTTTTGCATGTGACAGAACTTTTTCTGTTGTATTTAAAAAGTATTATTATTATTATTATTATTATTATTATTTATCTGTATTTAGGCTGGACAGTGCACATTAATGAACACATTTATACATTCCATTTCAGTATAAACATGTAAATATGCCAGATTTAACATCAGTGCTCATTTTCATCCATAGTCCCCACTAGAAGAATTACTAAACAGCAGAATAATTAAGCAGAATTACTATTGCAACAACACATCATCAGTAGGGTAAAACTAAGCTTTCACCTGATTCATAAGGAGTAGATGTCAGTGTTGTAATCTGTCTACAGTGATGGAAACCTTCCAAGTGTGCACCTGTAGTCTCATCATTAACAAACACACCAGAGTGACCTCGACATTCACCACTGATGGATGAATCCAAACGGTTTAGACCAGCTCCAAATTCATCCTGTTGCACATTTTCACTTTGAAATCTGACTGAATGACCATCAGTATTGTCCATTTGGATTTATATGTGTATAATCTCTTTCTTTGCGACAACTATCAGAGCAAATATGTTCATGTTCTTTGTACTATCACAGTTTGCATAAAATTAGGCGTAAAATAAAAAGTGTAATATATTGAATCATAACTCCATATCAGATTGCCATTATTTTGCAAATGCACGCCCTGAGTTGAAGTGTTTGACTTATTCTACTGCAAATGAATATCAGCAGTAGCAATAACAAAGTTTCTCTGTGACATACTTATACATACTCATACTCATTCTAATGTTGAAATGATGATTAGTAATTTGGTACGGTCCAAACTGTGTCCAACTGGCTTTAGGTTCTGGGTTTGATTCTCATTTGAACTGGAGCTTTTATGTGTTGAGTTACCAGGTTTCCTCCAGATCCTTCGTTTTCCCCCACTATTAAAAACAGGTACATATAGGTTCATTCTACTGTCAGTCCCTTTGACCACCGTACAGACAAACATGTGGAGTTGGTCCATTCAGTGACAGCTCACTGCTACTAATGTATGAACTGCTATTGCTAATGCTAATGCTAATTCTAGGCACCATGGGCCGGATCTACTTAACGTTTGCGTGTATAAAAACATGTACAAACTGATTTACTAACAGTGCGCACCAAGGGTTGTGTCTTTCAAAGGTGCAAAATAGTGCATCTGCATCCAGTTCGTACTTTTGCCGCAATGACTTTGCAATATTAGGCGTTTACATGCAATCTGAGTTGTGCTGGGAGGAGAAAATGTGAGTATGTTAATTTAGCACACGCAAAGTGATTTATCAAACCCAAAAGCAATTTTGCTGACAGAAACTGCGTCTATATTTAACACGTCTCAAAACGGTTCAAATGCATAATTGCACACACATGGAAGAGGTCATTGTTGCAAGGAGACATCGAAACAATGAAACAAGACGCAGAGAACGCATGTTTCACCCTCGTGTGAACATGTTTAGAATGAATGAGGAAACTCTCTTTAATATTTGTTTGTTGTTTGCGGTATTTCACACATTCATTTTGGCAGCTGGAAACACACCAGGTTGGACCGCATTAACTTTGAGTGTAGCCGTCATCAGCATGAAGTCTCCACATTCTTTTTCCCCCTGAGTCACCACATCAGACTTTGACAGGATGTCCTACTGGTCAGTCCGCCCCTGACTGTTGCCATTAGTGTTGGCGTATCCCAGAGGAGTTTTTCCAGTGTACTGTCTCCATGACGACAACCAGTAGCACACGCAAAATCCTCATTTAAATATGGCGGTCTCCAACACGTTTGTACTTGTTGTCATTTGCACAGGTAATCTTAGTAAATCGCCTGCAAACTGTGGTTCAACCGCACACGTAAATTAGCCTGTACACGCAAATAGGGATGTCAGTAGATCCGGCCCATTGTGTATTTTAGGAGGGATAAAATGCAGACTGCACTTCCCCATGGGGATGATAAAGTGAATTCATATTTCTTTTTTACCAACATAAAGTATTATTCACACTAAGTACATAAGCACATAAGTTTATATTAAATGAGGTGTTTTCTTTACTCTTGGTTCCTGGTTATGTATGACATCATCAGTCCTTATAGAACATTCAGCTTTTCATTCCATTACGGCTACATCATA
>JAPTYQ010000018.1:27552530-27563811 GCA_029814465.1 Ostorhinchus cyanosoma
ACACGAGATTCGATTCAATTCAATTAGACTTTATTGATCCTACACCAGGAAATTCCCTGGTCCAGGCAGCAACAGAATAAAGTGCAAGAAAAACTGTGGATGAATAAAGATACAAAAGACAAGCAAAATAAAAGTAGCAGTAACAGTAGTAAATGATCAAACTGTGTAGACTATATTTACATAAGAATAGACTGAACGGTTCATCTTGACAAAATGGACTAATAATATATTTCACTACTGACAAATACGTTTTAAAGCCAGTGACTCCAAAACTATCTGAATAAATCTCTTCTTGTGTCACATTCAAGTGCAATAAATGAACAAATGCATTCGTCACTGGGAGAATCTCGACTCTTGGAGTGTTTGGAGTGTAGTGACTACGTTGCATGTGATCTTTATGACACTGGCAGGAAAAGTGAAAAGGCAGCCGTCAGTAACACCAGGATGACCAGGATATTCACATAACGTAACCCCAGCTGTTATTATGTTCAAGGCCTGAAAATGTTTTATATTTGTCTATAAAAAAGAGATACGAGGTTAATATATTACTAACATTATGTATAAAAAGGGAATTTTGTAAACGTAGAGCTGACAGAGTCCTGATAGTGGAGTTTATTTCATCTGATGCACTGATGTAGTATCATAGTATGGAACAGGTATTAGTTAAAGCAGGGGTTCCCATAGTGGGGTACACGTACCCCCAGGGGTACCTGGAGAAAGCCCAGGGGTACTTGACATTTGTTGGGTAAAAATACATTAAATAAGTCATGTACTGAATATAAAATAAATAATGAGAATTAATGCTGAAATATCAAACACAATGAATACATTCATATAATAGTTTTATTGTGGTTCATCTTGTTTAAGCTTTGGTAACATTTTAAGTACATTTGTATTTTATACTATTCAAAATGAGCTTATTTGAGCAGCTGAGTAAAATTTTTTTTTATTGCTGAAAGGTTCATTTATTGATTAATGAGCAATTTATAATGAAAGAAGGCACTTTTCAGTTTATATTTTGCACTTTAAAAAAATCAATCATTTTAAGTTTAATATATGTTGTCTGTCTCTAAAGTTTTGAAAATATAAACAGACACTTTTGGCACAGGAACAAATTTTGCCTTATTTTTTTTCAATCAAAAATGCTGAATCAAGAGTTGGGGGTACTAGGCTAAAAAAGTATATTTTCAGGGGGTACTCCACTGTAAAAAGTTTGAGAACCACTGAGTTAAAGCTACAAAAAAGTTACAAAAATCTATGTTTATTTATTTTTATTTTATCTTTATTGAACGAGGAACTTCCATTAAGATACACATACATGATACACAATGAACAATAAAACAATTCTAAAGTTTGATAAAAGTCTATTAAAAAAGTATATTCCCACCTAAAATATTATAGTGTTGAAGTTGAAAATATGAAACTACTGTGATCAAAAGTCAAGAACAAAACTGATTAAAAGGAGTCCCTGAATGCATCATGTTCGCAGACTTCTGTAGAGTTTACTTTGCCAATGCTGCCCCCTACTGTTCACTTTACAGAATGAGAGGATGAGGTCCTTCAGGCAGTGAAATGATGAACATCTGTACTTTTAAGATAATGATGTCCATTTTTACTGCTCATTAATACACACATTTCTCCAGTGCGTCTTCTACTCTGGTTTTATATGAAACTGTCCTTAAATTAACTACAAATCATTGGTTCTGTTACATAAAAAGGACACGGACTGAAAAGAAGCCGGAACCAAAATCTACTACTACCAGCAAAAACAACAAATGCTGAGCAGCCAGTGTGTGGAAAGTACAGTTCATGTAGATTTTTTTTTTTTTTGTGTTAGGTTTGTTTCTTATTGAATATCTGCAGGAAATCTAGTTTTACAGCACCCTAAATTAGCATCCACTATTTTTTCAAGGGATGTAGCACTATATCAGCACCAACATCAGCAGTGTGGGATATTTGTTGTGTTATATTTTAGCATAAATAGATGTTTGTGAATAAGTGTTCATTCAAAGATAATGTCATGAAAGACTGAAAGACTTTTGTATATTTATAACCAACATTTAAATAAATAAAAAGTAACATCAGTATCAGCATCAGCTATCAGTCAAAATAAGGTTTTACATATTGGTATCAGCCAAGATGTTGCAATCAGTATATCTGTATTTTTATTATTATTATTTCTCTTGTAAATTTTTTGATGGTAGATGATTCCTGTATTTCCACATGACTAATAATGTTTTGAAATCAACTAAATCTTTAAATGCTAACACGTGATGTGATAAAAAGCCTGTTCCTCACATAAGATAAGATAAGATAAGATAAGATAAGATAAGATAAGATAAGATAAGATAAGATAAGATAAGATAAGATAAGACTTTAGGGATCTCACTATGGGGATATTCAAGTGCCTCAGCAGCAGCGTTCAAAGTGACAGTGAAATAAAAGTATGAATAAAACATCTATACATATTTAGATATATTCACACACCAGAGTGAAAAACAGTTGCGCATAAGGGATAAATAGTGTGTTGGACTGTAGCTGGCTGCTGGGGGGTGGTCCATCCACCTTCTGTCACTGATAGTCCAGAGTCCGTCACACATTTCCAGGTGAATATCCTCCAGCGGCTGGACGTTCACATGTGTATATTTACTGTTGATAAGATCATAAGTCGAACATAAAATGCGACAGTGATCAAACCCATACGAACCCCCGGTGCTGCTTTGTTCTGTCTCCTCAGAGTTTCCAGACTAACTGGTGGTCTCCTTTCTGCTCCTCAGGCCTCCCATTGAAGACTCAGGAATGCGTACCAACGCTGCCGCTGCTGCTGCCCTCACCTCCACGCCCCCCAGCAGCCTCCCCTCCCAGCCACACCCCTGCAGCCCCCCGGACTCCGCCTCATCCCTTACCCCCTGCTCCTCGCTGCCGCCCTCCGTGTCGCCCACCCTCACCGACGTTTTCGGCCTTCCCACCCCACCCATGGGCAGCGGCGGCGGCTACAGCTTGAGCTCCTCGTGCGGCGGCTCTGGCAGCTCTCGGTCTCCGTCCCCGCTCACGCTGATGCAGGCGGTGGCGGCCTCGGGTAAGCCCTTCGCCTCCAAACCCATGGAGCTGTGGAGCAAACACGATGTGGCGGACTGGCTGGAAAGCCTCAACCTGGGGGAGCACAGAGACGCTTTCCTGGACAATGAGATCGAGGGTGCGCACCTGCCCTCGCTGCAAAAAGAGGACCTGATAGACCTGGGCGTGACCAGGGTGGGCCACCGCATGAACATCGAGAGGGCCCTCAAGCTGCTGCAGGACAGATAAGCCCCCGAGAAGATGGGGTGGTGACCAGTGGAACGAGGGCTGAGGAGAGGGGGGAGGTGTTACCGATCACTTTGACCGATCTGTTCATCAGACATAATCTCCGATCATGGAACTGGGTAGAAGTTTTGTCCAAGCTGATGCTGCCTCTTGCTGTTTTTGTCCTCTCTCATCCTCCGTCGTCGCCCTCATCTCAGTGCTCCGGTCTTGTCTGCCCTCTTCCTCCTGCCCACTGTCCTGAGCATCAGAGGATTATGGGATATCAGGAGTAACTGCAGGGGGAGACAGAAGAGAATAGCTGCTATGTCACATCAAGGAGAGCTAAAGCAGAGGAGTCCAGTATGAAGGACTGTCCAGGACTAAAACTGGGATCCTCAAACACTGGACAAACCCTCATCTGGAAGTTTCTTTCACATAAAGACTTGTGCTCACCCAACTGCTTTGGAATACTTAAGACTTTTTCCATACACCCTGATGTGGGTGCATGAAAAACCAGCTGAGCTGGTCGTTGCTCCTTTTCTATCTTTGCTAGAGTTTGTTCAGAGAATAATATTTCTTCACTAGAGTCCTACCGGAGTTATATTTCTGGGTGCATCTAAGGTTGTAGAGAAAAATTTGAAATAGACTCCATTTTTTTGCTTTTCACCTGTTTTTGTCAAAATGAGAACATTAGCTGACATGTTGAAGCAGATACTAAACCATATCTTGTGTCCATACACACACACACACACACACACACACACACACACACACACACACACACTAAATACACAGTGCCACCTGCTGACAAATACACCACTGTCTTCACATGTAGACACACACAACCTAAAGCATGTGTACACACACTGTTTTCTGCGATGGCCTTCTTCTCCTGACAGAGTAGAGCACGGTGAGCGGTGGTCACCACAGGAGATGCTCTGCTGTCGTTCGGGCCCCGGGGCCTCAGCGGCCACAGCATCAGTAGAGGAAAACCAAGACGAGGACAAGCAGTGCAACTCTAGGATGGACAGACAAATGTTGGACCAGAAAAAAAAGAAGCTACTTGTCCGGCTGCACCGTGCATCCTTGTCCTGTCTTGGCTTTTCCTTGTAGATGTGCGTGTATGTATGTGTGTGTGCGTGGGTGCGTGTGTGTGTGTGTGTGTTAATGGTTGACCCAAAATATCATCAAGGCCAGATTAGCTATTTCCATGAATCCGCTATATAGGCCACACTATAGGGAAACTGGAGCTGTTCTTTCCTTCTGTACCTTCTTTTTCATTCTGTCCGACCTTCTTCCACCTCAGCCATTAGCAGGTCAACACTATTCATTTGGCCCTACAGTAACGCTAATGTACGAGACACTGTACTGTATGTGGAAGTTATTTTTAGAGAAGGCATTGTAAGAAGTGGCCATGGTCCAGATTTAATAGCATTTTATCTCATTTCCGGTACTGATTGGCTTATAAAATCAGAATCATGTTGGATCTCTTGTTCAAATGTGTAAATATCTTAAATCATTATTTAATAACTCAAAATGGACAATTGACATTTAAAGAATATAACAGAAACTCTAGAAAATTTATAGATTTTTTTACTTCGATAAGTAACATACTGAGACTTTTGTATTTTACTATTTAAAGAGAGAAGATGTAAAAGATTAAGATTTTAAAGACTTGAGTTCTTGAATTCAAATCCAACAGCATCCAAAACTGAACCAGCTACCACCATGGAAACTTGGACAAGTATGTAGTAGAAGGATTCAGTTGATTGTAAAGCAGAGTCGAAGTGAAGCACCGTGGAAGACGGCGCCTTCACAAATGCTTTGTTTGGGTCCAGAAGGCGGAGGACGCCTCGCTGGCAGCCCTTCCACAGTTTATCTGTGAAGAAAAACCAGATCTTTTCTTGTAAATGTTCTTATACAGCAGGTTGATGTTTTGTGAGCGATGTCGGACAGATGGCCTGAACTGATCCGCATTCAGAGCAGATGGAGAATCAGTGGCTTTAAAAAGTGAACCTGGCTTTTCCTCTTCTCTGTCGCTGCGCACGAAACAAGACAGAATTACCATCTTTGTGACCCGTGTGTGAGATTAGACGGAAACTTTCTCTGACATGAACGAAGAGTTAGCTTTCGAACCGGTGAGGACTAAGCTTTTTTAAGTCCCAGATTAATACGGTCTCTAGCGGTAGAGGCTTTATCCGAACCGTCCGATGTAAAGGTATAATTTGTAATATTTCTGTTTTAAAGCACTCAACAAAAGAACTCCAGTTATCATCAGAGTGGGAGGATGGAACATTTACAGGTTGGGTTAAAGACATGCAGAGTTAACATGCTAATCAGTTACACTCACAGTGTCCTATTGTAACACTAGAGGGAGTAGTGAGTCACTGTAGCGTTTAGTCTGCCCATCCATGACAACAGCAAAAGGAGAAACAAAAAAACAAGTCACGCTGCTCTTTGGTTTGGTTTCACGAATGTATTCAAACAAATACCTGATGCGCTAATGAGTTATCACAATTAGCATCTGAGTTGAACACATAAGCACAAAACACACACATAAACATGTTTACCTTCTTAAAGGATGGAATGTGTCTGTTATAACCTTCGAAAAGTTGCTCATATACGGATAAACTTTAAGTTAAGTGACACGTATTGCTGTCTTCAAAGCTACAGATTCACCCGACAAAAACCAAATGGAACCACTTGGGAACAGGGTGACACCATTCTCAAGCCTTGACGTTGGGTTTTAGTCATAGCCATTAGTATTTTTGGAGCCAGAAATGACCATATTTGGACAAAAAGGAAAAGTGAGAAATGTGACGGTTGAGCTAATGCTAATGCTAACTCGTCTACATGCTAAAACTGAAAACTTGATTAAAACATTTGTACAAAATTGTTCCACAGTCGTATTATAACTTATTCGTAACTACAGTAGAGTCGACTGTCAAGAGAAAAATATATTGTTTTTTGATTTTTTTTCCTTTCATCAGGTGCAGTCACGTACAATCAAACATTTAAAGACACTGTAGCGGTGAAAGCGTGGTAGCGGGAGTCCAGGGGTGTTGGCATCCCAGCTAAAATATATGTTTTATTTAAAACAATAAATAATCGACAACAGCACAAGATCATTCAACACTGACTTCAGTCTCTGCACAGTAAATTTACGAGTGTTAATTATGCAGTGTAAAAAATGTTAACTCTATTGGAGTAATTACAACAACTGAGTAAGATGCTTCCCAGTGTTAGTGACAAATCATGTTGTTGAATGCTGTGGAGCCCACTCATCAAATCAAGGGGACAGTGTACACAAGTGTGAATTATTTACTCTATGTAGAGTTAGTTTTGCTCCATGATGTTAACACCCTGGGTTAACACCGATCTGGATAGGGACCAAATACACGCTAGAATAAAGTTAAAATCAACTCTATTAGTGTTAATTTGACAGCAAAATTTACTGTGTGTTGACCATGGAGTCTGGTGGTGTTGAAGAGCGTCAGGGCTGACGCAGGACTACGTACACTCAGATTATTTCCATCCAACTTACTTTTTTTTCACAAAAACAACTACAAAATGGAATAAATGCCCAAATAAACCACTGAGGACTTAAACCTGTGGATGCTGCAGACTCCAGACCATAATATTTGATCCGTCTTCAGTTCAGCAGGAACATCACGCCCTGGTTTGACTTGTTGAAGTGTTTATTTTTAAGATTTGATCAAAACACCAGCGCGTCCTTGGTTTCACAGTGACGTACATGTGACCTGCATTTGATGTTTTAAGTGTATGTTCACAATAGACACACTGAAAAATCTAAATGTTACCAAGTGTATTTTTCTCATTTCTAGTCCAAATATCTCATCACACTTAAAATAAGACAGAATCAACTAAAGAGGAACTTTTCAGTGAGATATAAAGAACTGATTTGTAGACAATAGATCCTGAAAATCTTAATTCAAGAAATTGTACCAAGATCATTTTCACTTGTTCCATTGGCAGATTTTTTTTTCTTGAATTAAGCCAAATAAAAAATATAATTTTGAATTCTGTCTTATTTGAAGTGTGATGAGATATTTGGACTAGAAATGAGAAAAACACACTTGGTAACGTTTATATTTTTGCAGTGTATGTGCTTACTGGGGTTTGATGCTAACATTTTCAGATCTCTTCAGTTTTTACAGGCAGACTAGACTCTAAAAACAGTTTCTAATCATGTGACCTAAAACAGTGATGACACATGGACACAAACAGAGAGAAAAAGATCTAAAACTATCAGTATTACAGTGGACTGAAATAGTAGACCATGGACACAAACACCCCAACCTTCTGGTAAAACACTGCCCCCTTCTGGTGATCACCGGAGTGCTTTTTTTTTTTTTTCTTCTTTTTTTTAATATAAACTTAACCTTACAAATTATACCTTTAAAACTAAATTTGCATTTTCAAACCTGGAAATTCCTTTGTGTTTGCTAGCAGTGTTATGGGCTGGTCAGAAGTAAAAGTATATGTGTTGAAATGTGTATATAAGAGTGTTTAACAGGATAAAAAAAATGTTTATTTGATTATATGTATAGCTCTATTAAAGGTTTAACGATTAAAAACAGATTCTATAAAGGTTCATTTCTAGTTGCCAGAGCTGACCTGCTGACCAAAGCAGTGGTCTCATCCGCCCCATCATCCCGTAGAGGATGCCTTAAGTCCAGTAGCTCACTGTTCCCTGCAAAACGCCCTTCACCTGCACCACCTGCACCTCCACCTCCGGACCTTCAGTCGTATAAAAAGAAAACGAACAAAAAAAAAAACAAAAAAACACACAGGTTCTGTTTGTTTCAGAGTAGAACCTTTCTGAGCGGCGTGCTTCAGGTGCGGTTTGGTATGACAGTGATCCAGACATCTGCAGATATTTTGGAAAGTGTTCACCCTTACTGTATTTGGTTTCATGTAACACTCCACAGCTTCATGTAGGTGCAGCTTTGAGGAGAAAAGTGAAACATACACAAGCTCTGTGTTCTGTGAACATTAGCCGTACGGAGGCTGGCACGGGACAATGCTGCTATAATCCTGTTCCTGTTTGAACATATTTTAAAACTAACAAATGACGTGTCAGAGGGTAGAAAAGCACAGTATTTTTAAAGATTTGTATAGAGTTCTATGAAATTTTATAGAGGTTATCCGAACAAAAACTGTTCAACACTGATATGTGGATTGCCAAAAAAAAAACAAAAAAACAGTAATACTATATAGATAACAACGTGGATATTATTAGAATTAAGCAATATTTATTCTGAATGAATCTCCTTGGTTGTGTTTTATTTTCCCATTTTAAAGTTGCATATCATATGATCACTAGTGTTTCTTTATCAAAGTGTTGCCTAGATACACTCTACTCTGTCGTAGACTTTAAGCTATTTTGGCCAGTGAAATAAAACCCAGGTATCTTCTGACCACCATCTGCCTGACTCTCATCTTCTGAAATTCCTGAGTCTAGAGTGTGCAACGTGTGTATAAAAAGAGAAAAAAAAATATATGTAAATTTAAAAAAAATATATATTGCAGGCCATCTTGGTAGGAAACTATATAAAATCTATATATATGTATACATACATAAATCCACCAAAAAGATTTAGTGGTGTCTGTTGATCTTTGTGTGGATCAGCAGGTCACTAAGCAGTTTTCTCTGTGGAAATGTAGAGCTGAGTAGATGTAGTAGGAATCTTTAAAGAGCATCACCGTGGCGTGGCGGTTCACCAGGCCGTGCTTCGGACAGGCATGGCTCACTAACCCACTTCCACTCCCCTTCAAAACACTGCTCCCACCTTTATCATTGTCCGACATTTGGGTAACTGTTCTTTTTCTTTCTTTCTTTCTTAACTCATTTCTTTTTCTCATTAATAGATTTTATTCTTTGATTAAGTCTTCATAGAGGCTAAGATGTTTTCGGTAATTTGTGCAAAGACTTGTGTTCATGTTTTCTATGTTGCTGTAATTTTGTGCTATTAAATCATCATAGAGTCAACTAATTACTGAAATGAAAAGAGAGAGAATTTTCCTGTAACTGCACTCTTCCTTCCTCCCTGCCCCCTTCAAATCCTCAAGACTTGTATGGCAACCAAAATTCACTGTAAGAAATAAATATAATATTGCACTAGTGTTGTGTCCTGCTCACTTTGTGGACGGTTCTGTGTGTGGGTTTGTAAATGTTATCCCTAAATATGCAGGAGGACTGTATGGAAATAGAAAAAAAAACAGTGTGGGTGGGGGGGGCATGAGTTCTGGATGTGGTAGTTTTAATGCTGACGTTTGGGAAAAGATGTTAGTCTATATTTTAGATTTTATGAGTGCTGACATACAAAGGAATTGGTGCATCATGATAGTTATTATTTAACATATTTAAGTGATGTAATAGATTACAACTGTTACTGATAATATCCTGGACGTCATCATTGTCAATACCGGGGGGGGGGGTGTCTTCATGCATGTTGTACCACAGTTGTCCAGCAGTCACCGCCAAAGCTTTCAACGTGATTATAAGGCTAATTTATTCCAAAATTACAATTATCGAAGAAAAAATATGGATCTAGCAAACTTTCCCTTTTCACGAGTCTCTTCCTTGAACAAAAATACCTGAATATGCCAAACTGCAGCTCTCAGATCTGTACAGATTTTGTGTGATGCCCGAGACACACATACACAAACAGAGTCCACTTCCCTTTTAAAATATACGATGGTTCCAGATGTCAATATAGTGACTATGGAGCACTGATAAAAGTCATATATGGACTTGCATTTAATTAGTTGAGTGAAAGTCCCGCCCACTTCTACTGGGAGGTTGATCTCCTGCATCCAGACCACAGAACTCTAACGTAACAACAGAACGGCTGAACCTGACAACCTCACAAATTCAACTCACTGATTCTTGATAGATTCAGGGCCATTGGTCCCATTTTTAGCCCGAGGCAGGGGGTATCGATTGTGGTTCGGTTTGTTTCACTGTTTTTAACACTTTAGCAGCAAAATTAGTGGTTGAATTCTTACTAAATTGGGTTTATAGATTTCCAAGCGATCCAGAATAGACCTCATTACATTTTAGGAAAAGTAGGTCAAAGTTAACATTTGCTTATAATATCTGAAATTTCAAATGTCTATAAAAACATTCACTTTGTAAAATGATCTTCAAACTTGACACATCTTTAGAGGCCATTGATATGATGACATCAGCTGGATCGATGCCAAAATAAGATCAAATATGTGCGAGGGGCGGGGTTCGTTAAGCCTGGTGACACTTTTTTGAAATGTCAAAATGCACAAAGAGGTGTGAATTATTTGTTTTTTCAAATAATTTATTCTATAAAAATAAGCAGGATTGTTCCATTTCATAATTTTTGAACTATTATTAAAATATTTAGGAATATGGCAAATGCTTGTTTTTTTCTACTTTTGATTTTCTTAATAAAATTAGTTTCATTTTAGCACTTTTTAAGTATTCAAAATGTTAAAACAAAGAAATATAAATAAAATACTGAATAAAGAATACTTTACAAACGCATAATACAAAATAACTATATATGAGAATTAGTTATGTACATAAAGCTCGAAGGAAACTTCATTATGTTAAAGCAGCTCACAGAAGATAAAAGGTTGGAGACCCCTGATCTGGAGTATTTTGGGGTAATGACGCTCACCAAATTAAACTGTATGAAACTTTTATTCATGATATAAAACAATAGACAAAACTTAATATTCATAGTTTATTTATTGAAACTAAAAAAGAACAAGCAGGTAATGATGTGACTCAAGCAAACTGAGGTACAGATAAAAATAATGCATTTGAAAAGGTCACTTTTTTTATTATAAAACCCCTAAGATGATTTCAATGAAAGCCCTCACACACACACACACGCACTCAAACACACACACAACCTCAAACACACACACACACACTCATGTTGAAGCTACACTACTGCAATCGATACCCAGACGACTGGTTTGTTGGACCCGTCGT
>JAPTYQ010000018.1:27604007-27629744 GCA_029814465.1 Ostorhinchus cyanosoma
TTCGCGTGTTGTGTTCTCAAGTTATTGCTATGTTTCTTCGTCATTTTTGTTAGAGCACGTTCAATCATGTGAGATTTCTTGCTTGGAGGACTACATTCTAGATTAGTGGTGGGACAGAATCGTGTTAAGATTATCGGTGAACACCACACACAGTACGATCAAAACTGTTCAACGTCTGATTTTTATTTTCATGTGTGGGGTCTGTAACAGATAAAAAAATCTCCTCAAATTTAGAAAATCCTTAAGTGTGTACCTTGTTTTAAAATGCTTTTAATGAACTTATTTATCTGGCATTTAGTCCAGCACTGCAGGACAAAAATACATTAAAGTTCATTAGTGTTGCTATGTGTTCAGTTGTAGCATCATTATCAACATACACTTTATCACCCAGCCCTGTGTACAGTGCTCTTTGGCACTATTCAGATTTGTAGTCGCTGTGTTGTGTGTGAACTTACCGTTGTGTTGTGTGTTAACAAGAGTAGGTCCTGACTGTGGCAGTGTCCAGCCTCTGTATAGACTGACTTCCTGCGTTTCCATGTTGGTAAAATCACATGCAAAGACATGCCATTAGTCACAGCATCATAAACATACGGCAAAGCAGCAAAGCCATTCAAGAAAAATTAGAACAGAACACTACAAGCTGGGCTCAGAGTCCCGTTACAGATGCTCTACCTGGAAAATGTGGCAGCACTAACAGGATATTATCAGCCATGAATCACAAACACATGCACCGTCCAAACGGCTGTGGATGTGTCAGCGTCACTGTCCTCTCTGCTTACCGTCCATGGGGCTCCTCTTTGGCTGCGTCGAGGGAGATGCTGCGCCGCTGCCGGTCACTCTGAAGTTAGCGGGCAGGGTATCGGATGCACCCAAGGACATCCCCCTCATGTCTTTGGGCCTGAACTTTTTCCTCCATGACGGAGCGCGACGGAAGTTCTTATCGTCATCCTATAGGACACGGTGGAGAGACACCAGAGGATGGAGTGTCAGAGATGCAGTTGCAGCACAAACGGGAGTTAGTTCATGCATGATTTTAGACTCATTTCTGTCGACAGGCTGTTTTTCACCTCTTCCATTCTCCGTTCTGTGCCAAGGGCCAGCAGACCGTTGAATTCACGCTCCAGAGCTGCTCTGGCCTTAAAAAGACAAAGCAGAAAAAGAAAAGCAAACATGGGGAATTTAAATCAATGAAGTAAATGAAGGGTAAAGGAAATGTAATTCTCTGGTGTAATCTTAGACCAAAAAATCTGCTAGAAATCGCACATTAAATATGTTTGGAGGAACTTGGCACAGAGCATTACCGTCTTGAGAAAAACAAGGCATATCCTCAAACAGAAAGCATTATACACGTTATACTGTACACTAGTTTCCCGTATTTGAGTTACTGCATTGAGATGTGGGGAAACGCATATAAAACCAATATACAAACAGTAAATACAATTCAGAAAAAGGCTATTAGACTGATAAATAATGCAGTATATAGAGGCTTTATAAACTAACATTTCCAGATTTGATTCAATTTAAAACAGCACAACTACTATTTAAAGCAAGCGATACATTACTTTCAAATAAAATACAGAAATTGTTTTCAGAGAGAGAAGGGGGATATAATCCAATAATTAAAAAATGCATTCTATCAGAACAACCATAAACAGGATGTGTATCAATCTTTCCTGTGAGATCCTGTCGGCTGGATAGGGTTATATGCACAGGTAGAAATAACTACAAAACCAGGGCCTATGCGTAACTGTTTTATTGGAGACCACAGGAGAAAGCTCAGCCGTGGTTAAAACTCCACAATTAGAAAATGTAACTTGAAAACCTGTTCGGTCAAGATAATATTTATTGTTTGTTTTTTTTTAAATATATAACATGTTCAGTATTTTAAATGAATCTACTATTGAGTAGTGGTTGTGTTTGTAGTACCTGTGTGTTCTGTGTGGGGATCTGGAGCAGCAGGGCCAGCGTGTTGTGGTCGAAGGTTTCATCCAGAGCCAGCAGGGCTCCATGAACTCCGCTTTCATAAAGGTTACTACTGTACTCTTTGAGCCCAATGGCCTGAATCCAGCTGATTACACGCTCATTACTCCATACCAGCACATCTGCAAAGAAGAAAAAACAGGACTGATTGGCCTGTAGCTCACCGGCATGTTCTATCAAGCATCAATAACAAGTTGAATTTTGAGGTTGTCAGGTTCTGGCGCTTTGTTAAAGTCCTGTGGTCGAGATGCAGGACATCAATAGAAGTGGGTGGTACTTTCACTGGAGGAGAACTTAACTAATGAAGGGAAAAGTCCATATACTACTTCCATCAGAGTACAATAGTAACTATATTGATATCACTAATGATTTACATGTTATAAGCCCTCAAAATACAGTCCATAATATGTACATTTTTTATATTTCGGAAATTTGTCAAAATTCTCAAAACTGTGAGCAAACCTTGTACACAATTTCCAAATCAAGCTACATATAACATTTGAAATGAATCCAATCAGTAGTTTTGTCGGAGAAGATGTTTGAAGAAACTGCTAATAAACGCAGCGACAAAGACACAGCGCCTTCACACCAGCTCATGGCCCGTCAGCCCCTGAGCTAAAAACATGTAGAAAAAAAAAAAACAGAAATCAAATGTGTCTTTTGAAGGCATAGATAACCACAAAACTGTGTTTGTTACCTTTTTGTTCGAGCTGTGCGTCGTCTCTTCGCCTCTCCAGCTCTTTCCTGTCATAGTTGAGTCGCCTCAGACACATGACTCCACACTGAAAACTGTTCCTAATGTGCACACACACAGCAAGAAGGGTTAAAAACAAAAATGAAAGTTCAAATTTCTTACTTTTATATTGTTGTCCAGAGCAGCGTTGAAGTCCTTTTACCTGTGGAAGCTATCAACCATTTTGAGTTGTCCTCTGAGGTCCTTTTTGGTGAGGTGGTCGAGCATGCGGGCGTCCACCAGGGACTCCATGAAGTAAGAGCGGTACTGAGGCAAACCCAGACTGGGCAGCCACTCATTACCAATCCACTCGTGGTTCATGTCTCCATACGCCAATGTCTACAGACAAAACAAATGCTTTTAAAAAGGCTTACATGAGCCTTTACTTCTCTATAATATAGTTTTTAGTAAAGCATCTATCAATTTTGTACTGAGTCCACCGTGATACGACCATGACAGAGCATTGTAATAGTTATAGAGACAGAATAATCAATTTAACTGCCATTTTCAACTATGTAAAAGTAATAAAAAAAAAAAAAACTTGACTGAAATATTGTATTTAGCTATTCTTATATATAGCTATTTGTATTTGTACATTTTAGATATAACCAATTATGCAACAAGGAGCGAACATAGTCAGAATGAAGTTGACCAACTACGTGACAATCATTTTTAAAAAGGTTTTTATGAATAGATTAAGGGAGGTGAAAAGAGTTTTATACAGTACACAATCATAATAAAGACACTCTGTTCTAAAGAACTCTTCAATATTCAATAAATTCATTTGATAATCTCAACTAATGACTAAGATTTAAAAGATATATTTTTATGGCTTTGTTGAAAACTCTGGATTTATCAATGGTGGCTTTTTGTTATTTCTTTACAACAAACCGATGTTATTCGACACACAGTTCTAACCACGGAAAGAACTAATATTTAGTTAAGACAATAAAATGACTTCTAAAACCATTTATTTTAGCAAAATTGATGATTTCAATGAGGATGGGATAGGATGATGTACAATGAGCTGGTCATTACTGAGAAAGAGGATTCAAGTGGTCCTGCATCACACTGTCAGGGCTTACTTTGCAAAAAATCATGTTGCTATATTCCTGTGCATTATCCCTTATGAATTATGTATACCATGCCTTTATATCAATAATCTGATTAGTTACTGTGCACAAGTGATGAGACTTCTCAACATTTACATGTGTTTTTCAAAAAAACTACTGAGTTAACACCAAAACTTTAAGAAAAAAGAGCAAATCGATGGTGTTTCATACGTATGTTCTTAATTTAGTGTTTTGTGTGGTTTTAGAACTGAATTTTATGTATATTTTTATTGTGGATGTATGGATGAGATCTATTGTCTGTAACCTCTGCTGCTGTCCTGGCCAGGACAAAATTGTAAAAGAGATTTTTAATCTCTTTTACAATCTTTAACCTGTTTGTTGAGTGAGTTGTGGGGAATTGTGGCGTTTTGTATTTATGTTGCTAATGGGGATCAAAACTAATAAAGTAATATATAATCAAAAAATTTTATTCTATAAACCAAAATACATTGCACAGTCAGGTGCACACAGACTTTTATTTATTCTATTATAGAAAAATGCTAAAAATGAGCATGACATATTTAATTTCATTGTTGATTTTCCTAGAATTGAAAAGCTCCAAAAACATGCTTAATGTGATTTGTGCCCTTAGTGGAAATTATTTGGAAATCCTAGAGGATGGGCAGGGTACTTGGACATTCAAACTATGATACTATTTCAAATCAAGGAGGAGAGCTGTGGAGGGGTTTTCAGGGGAAATGTGTGCAAACCTGGGCCCAGCTACCCTCGTCATCCTCCTGGTGTTAGCATGGTTAGAGTGAGCATGGTGAGAAGAAAAGAAAGGCGGGGTTAGTGAAGCAGCAGTGCTGTGTTAGAGCAGCTTCATGTGAAAATTCAAGGTAACATAGCAACGAGCCAGGCAAAAACGGTCAGGGATCAAACAGAGCAAATGAAAAATGGTGGGAAAAAAACTGCTGTTAAAAAAAAAATATTTAAGCCACAATCAAAAATTACCCAAACATAGTGGGAAAGTGTTGTTCATGCTTAATGTCAATATGAGTAATATAACATTCTTTTTGTCCCTGTGCATATTTTGGCTGTCTCCGACCCATTTTCCACCAAATGAAAAACAGCAACACACAAACATTAGCTATAGCACTAGGGGAGGGGCAGACATAAAGCCATAACATCTATTTAAAAAAAAAAAAATACACAAAACTACTACTCCACACTAGGCTGTTTTGTTCCAAGTTGCCCAGTAGAACTGCCACAATTCATGCAATTTGTGATACAACCAAATCAACAAGATCAATAAGAACTGAATGAACATAAACACAAGTATAAGAAATGTGGGACAAATCAAATAGATATATTTGCAATCGATGAGTCAATGAGGTTCTGACTATCCTGAAGGCAACTTGGAATGAGTTTAGACAGCCACTAAGGATGCACAACACCACGACTAAACAGCCAATGACGATCAACTAACCGTGGGAGGTGTGGCTGCCAAAGTTTCCATTTCTTCATGTGTGACCCAAACGTTTCCTGTGGTCTGATCATTTGACACCCACCAATCACAAACGAATGAAAAAAGGGTGATGGGTGTAGAGAATGTTGGAAGAAAGAAAGAAAAAGTGGAATGGAAAGAGGATCTAGAAGAGTTTGTTGATTTAATGCTGTTAGCAAAACAAATAAAAACTCTGAAGTAACTTGATTCCATCATTAGTACATGTAAGTCACGTTAATCAGAAGACAGCTCTCATACACACTAAGATGAAGTTAAAAAGAGGTGAAAGGAATCACCGAGATTTTTAAACATGCAGATTGTGGATTTGTGACGGCGCTTGAGCGAAAAACAGCTACATTTGGACAGTGTATGTTTAATATGACAGACGTTTATCATCTGTTAAGTTAAAGTTAATGTTCCCTTAACTTTCCACTGAGGTACCAAATCCAAAGCTTTGCATCAGAAGCTCAGTTCAGACTCATGTATGTGTGTTTTAATATGTGCAGTGTCACCAAACAAATAAGTACCGTTCTTGAAGTGGGCGGAGCAGAAGGGCTGGTGAGAGACATGATTTCCTGGATAGCCAGGCGAAGTTTAAGACGATGCAGTGGGTTGCTTATTCCGATCTCTCGTTGAATCTCTGTGTCTGACAGCGCTGACATAATAGCTCCACTCTTCACGTTGGCACGGCATGCAGCCACGTACCACGCTGGCATACCCACCCACAGCTGGACAGAGAACAAACACAACCGCAACTTTAACTGAGGGAGAGGTTACTGACTTATAGCGCTGCAGTGATATGGTAATTATTATGAGTTACAATGACCCTTAAAGGGAATGAAAAAAAGGGTATTTTATTATGACTGGAATTGATGCATGTGTAAAAAGTCTGTTATGAAAATGATGTTTGAAAAAAGAAGCAGAATCTTGGAAAACAGTAATCGCCATTCAGAAATAAATAAATAAGATAAATAAGTATACATGATATGATAAACCATGTATACCATGGTATATGTCTGGAGCTGCTAGCTCAGATCTTTAAAATCATTCTATCAGTGTCTTACCTCCAGCCACACCACAACTGTTGGTCCATCCCACTGGGCGAACGGCAGGCCCTGCCTACGGGCTTCCTCCAGTAATTCATGCCTGAAACATAATGTACATATTAGAACCAGTACATAATAACCCTCAAACCAAAAACTCAACAGGCAACAACGATTTATCCCCTTTTTAACACTGCACACAGTAAAATTCACCACTGGAACAAATGTAAATGAACCCAGAAAACATTTCTTGCACATGCACATTCAAAACAGAGGAAAGGTTTGAGAGAGAAAAAGAAACATCAACCCAGAAAGACATACAGAGAGGCATACATAACTGGAAAGGATGTAGAACTCCTTACAAGGATTAGAAAATAGCAAGTAGATGAAAACCATACACATTTGTCAAAACCTCCTTGACCTTTTCAGTGCATTGACTGCCCAGGTTGGGTCAAAAGGGGTGCTTAGGCAAATCCTTAAGAGTTGAACGGAGTCAAAACCACAACTTTAAGACCTTTGAGACTTTGTCAGTAGAGTTTCTCCCAAAACCCGTGCTTTAAGAATCCACTTAGAAAACGACTTTAGTACAGAAGCATTCCTCTACCATCATAGGAGGCTTAACATGCAAAACCAGGAAGTGTTTAGGAGAAAAAAATGCATCCCTTTGCATTCGATATATTAATATATGCACATTTAAAACAGGCAAAAAAGGCATTTATCAGGAAATCCCGGGTGTTTTTAGAGAAGTTTCTACTTTTCCATTCAGGCTAATATGTTCAGGAAGTAACTGAGGCGACACAATCAGGGCACTAGATGGAGCTATGCACCGCTTCACCATAACAAGCCTGTGCACCTGGTTATGGCCAAAATTAACTTCCTATGTGAGCTTTATAGCTGATTATATTTGTTTCATTGCATTTAAATCCATGCTTCAATAGGAAAACCGCAAGAGGAAAATTTGTCACACATTAAATATCAACACGCATTCCTGTTAGTTAAGCTGCTGTGTGGAAAGCAGGGTCAAGAGCTACACGGAAAAGCCATCAGGCATTCAGAAGGACAGTTGTTTGGGGTCCTCAAGAGTTATCAGTAAGGGTAATGTGAAGCCAAGTGTAGGAAGAAGATAAAGCAAAGCAAAACCAAGGTGAACCAACTTACCCTGTCTTTGGACTATATATGGAATGAGAAAAAGATGATAAAAAAAAAGAAGAGGGAGGTTGGCAAAACAAGAAATTAAAAGGATGAACTGATTGCCGATAATAAAACTACATGGAAGCACTACAAAATTCACAGGAGATTACAGTGTTTGCACAAAAATACAGCTGGACAAAAGCTTCTTTAGAGGAGATGAGTGGGGTGGCAATGACTGGATGTGGAGTGGAAGGAAGATGCAGTGACAAAAGTGAGTGTGAGGCAGGTGACGGGGCGTGGGCATGTGAGCGTCTGTTGGCTGCAGCAGAAGCAGCAAGCCAAAAAATGCAGAACATGAACCATCAAATTATTAAAATAAAACTAAAGCTGCACGATGTACTGTTTCAGCATTGTCACTGTGATGTACAATGCCAACTGATTGGAATGAACTCAGACGTGACACGATGAAATGCTTTTACAGCTTTATACGAGAGCAAAACTTGTTTCTCTCCATCACGAAGCTACAACTAAAGTCTGTTTGATGGAACATGATTTACCCCAGTTCAAGATTTTTGTGTGATTTGTTGCATCATGTTGTTAGATCACAGGAACAGGATGGTGACATGATTTGGATAGCAGGAATGCTAAACATGTTAAAACCAGTCAAATTTGAAAATATTCATACTCATGACATGGAAATTTAAAGCTTCCAATACAATAGAGTCTCATTGTTTTTTCTTCGACCCACATGAACCCATTTGCTTCTGTATCGAAGTTGCAGGCGTATAAAAAGAAGAACATAATCAAATGTGATGAGGAACAGAATGTTTATTTTAGACCTTTTTATTATTTTATTAGCCTGTGCTGTCAGTATACTATTGTCTAATTTGTCTCTCTTCAGTAGATTAGAGATGCTGCTGGTACTTTCAGACTTAAATGCACAATACACTCTTCTTTCTGCACATGTAATTGGTCATTTGGGGGAAATTCTTGTATTTTACATAATCATTATCTACAAAAACACATCTCTGTCGAAAAATGTGATGTCAGTAAAACAAATTAACACTATCTGATTAGACAGACACTGTACGATCTTGCTTAAGTGAAGAGAGAAGAGGGTTAGAGACAGTTGGGAAAACACCTACTTCTTCTGCAGTTTTCGGTTTTTCTCTGCAGGGCCTGACAGGGTTCCCATTCCTAAGCCATCCTTCGGAGAGGTCTCAGCCTCAGGAGTACCAGCTGGGAACACAACAGCCTTATTGAGAATGCTGAAAGGGCCGAGGCAACAACAAAGAACAAGGCAATACTGGTAGCATGCAATTGGATTACATGACCAAAGAATCAGTGCGTGCTGTAGAAGAATATTGTACATTGTCGCTGACCTTGGCTGGGCGAGTCCTTGCCGGGAATACTGGGTCGGCCCTTCTCCTTCTTCCCAAAGAGGCGGCCAATGGAAGACTTGATGCTTTTCTTCTTGGCGGCTTTGTTGAGGGAGTCTTGGCTGCTGTTACTACTGCTAGGGTTACTGCCCTGACCGTCCTGCAGGCCAGTCAGACTGCACAGAAAAGTAATGACAAAATCAGGAAAAAAAGAGACAAACATTCAATAATCTCTGGCTGAAAAGTTAAAAAAAACTCTTTGCACCAGTGATATGGAACAGAATGGTCTATGTTGGAGTATTTAGGCTAATTTAGATTTAACTATTGAAAAAGTTAGCAGAGCATATTAATACTATCGCCCCCCATTACACAACACTTTGCCCCTCCACCTTACACTGATACCCTACCTACCAAGGGATTGATTTTGAGTTTTAACTTTCAATTGCTTTAAAAATTTATCAAAACTTGGTTAAAAATGCCAAAAATTGAGAGAAAGGCACATGTAAAGAACATAGGAGTGAAATTAGAAAAGAATTAGGTGAACAATGTCAGAGAAATGAGATGGACAAATTGTCTGAGTGGAAGATTTAAAAAATATATTTAAAAATAACCTAATTTGAAATTCAGCCATCAAACTGTCCACTGCACCTCTCCTACTCGTAAAGAACATGTGTCCAATCTGAAAAGAAACTGGTAAATAGTGTCCAAGAAATGGGATGAACAAAAATCACAGATGGAGAGATGGAATTCCTGGTATATACCGACCCTTTATGGAGCAGGTGGGGGCATAAAAAAAAAGAACTATGAGACACAGGAAATATAAAATTGAATAAAACGGTAACGTATGAAAAGAAAATCCACGTAGTTTGATCACAGGAACAGGACGGTGACATGATTTGGACAGCAAGACTGCTTAACATGTTAAAACCAGTCAAATTTGAAAATATTCATATTCAAGACATGGAAATTTAAAGCTTCCATCAACATGATTAATGAGTCTCATTGTTTTTTGTTTGACTCACATGAACTTATTTGATTCTGGAGGAAAGTAGCAGGTGTGATGTGATGAGGAACAGTATGTTTATTTTAGACCTTTACACTTTATTAGCCTGTACTGTCAGCATACTATAGTCTAATTAATTAAAAAAAGAACTATGAGACACAGGAAATATAACATTGAATAAAATGGTAACTTATGAAAAGAAAAACTTCTCAGCTGTAAATTTAACCAGTAGTTTTGGTGCCTAGTTCTAATGAAACTGCTACGAAAAATATGAATAAAAAACTTGAAGTCATAAGCCAAAATTTGTGCTCATCAACTTGTAACTTCAGTCTCATAGGATACCTAAGGTTGTTTCTTGAAAATGTATGATGTAAATGTAGGAAATTCCAAGATTTTTCTTGAAATGTTACCCAACTCCCTGTTCAAAACCACCTAAAAACATTTGGTAAAGACAAAAAAAAAACCCTATGAGACACTAGACTTCAACATATTTCTATTTCTGCATAATAAGGATGACTCTAATGTCTACAGAGAAGCTGGGGGGGGGGGGTGACATCATAATTCTTGCGGCCCATTATCTTTATCTGAGAAGTCTTACCCTCGAAAATCTCGAATGTCTTCATGGCTGGCAGCGTGACCCACCTCCCTGTTGAGGCGCATTGAGCGTGGAGTGGTGGGAGGCGACGTCTCACATCGGATAGTGGCCTTGTCATCCTGAGCAGACTACATGACAGAGATACAGCCTTGAAGGTGATTGTTCTGTATTTCATTCCGCCAAACTGAACAATTTGATGCAGGAAATGCTAAATTCAAAGATGTGGGTGAATCAACACCCATCAAACGAATAACACAGAAAATTATACTTAAAGACTCAGGGTCAGTTGATACTCCTGGTGTTTAACTGTGCAACACCATGATGAACAAGTCCAACAGACAATACGAGCAAACACAATGATACACAACATACAAGAGTGACTAGGTTGACATGCACAAAACATTCCATTTTTTGCCCAAATTTTTGTGCTTCAAATTCAAAATAATGTCTTTTTCAGAATAAAAGAAGAATACCGTGCATGTAAACATAGTGACTGATTTGAATACTTTTGGAATGGAATTTTGAAAATGAATGCAGGAGCTTGTTTGTACTGAACGATGCATTGTGGGATGGGATGAGGAAATTAAACCTGAACTCTATACATTGCACACGGGCTACAGAGCTGCACTTGTGCAGGTTGAGGGTAACTGACAGATAGCTGAGAGTCCATTAGAGCGGTTTTCTAGATTACCTTCCTGCGATGCTTGCGCAGGTCACTAGGCTGAAGCGTGGCAAAAAAGGAGAGAGGAGAAAAGCAGTTAGTGAGACGCACAACAGCCCAGTGGTGGAAACAAGCCATGCACAAACACACAAGAACAAGACTTCAAAACAGGGTTAACACTTATCCATCTACGCCTGCGTACACACACAGCAGAGAGACTGTCAGTTTAATTGTGCAGTGAAGAAGTGCTTTCTGCAGGAGAACATCCAATAGATGAAAGAACAGCAGACACAGCAAAAGAACAACACTCCATTAGGTCAGGACGAGGGAGGATGGGTGCAGCCACGCTTGAATAGGTACAGGAAAACAGAGGTGAAAGTTTGCAAACTAAGCACTGAAGAATTTAAAATTTATTATTTTTATTTTCAAGTAATTTTTTCCTCATTTTCTTGTGTTTAAATATACAGCCTCCGCAACATAAATTTTAATAATGAGATGCTAAAAATCCTATTGATATCGTCTTGATTGAGCTCCACAATATTCTTATACAGCAGGTCTCCAAATATCACTGTGATTATTTAAGTCATTTTACTGCAGCATATCCAATATATATATATACATTTTAGCCTGTGGATTTTTGTCATGTACCAGTCCCCTTGGTCTGGTGAGTCACAAAGCTCATTTTAGACACTGTTATTACACACTCATTTTTCAATACAGAGGCAAATTCTACCACCTAAACATTCCTTCAAAACTGGGAACCTCCCTGTTCATGCAGCTGGCGAATGGTGATAATTATTAAAGACCATTATGGCATGCCCTGTGAAATGCCTCGGGCACAAAACATTTGAAAACCACTGTAATTAGACTTCACTTGAAAACTAGTATCTTCTAGTTTCTGTGTTTAGCCCATGGCTACAAGAGCCCAGTTAAAAGATGGTTCAAAAGTAACCCTAACCCTTAAATGGGTCACTGGTGACCTGGTAGATGATAAAAGGTTCTAGGTCACGCCACCGTACTTAAATCAAACATGCTGGTGCTTTAACTAGTAAGGTTTTTTCATTTTACATTGACATTATACACATAGCCGAGGGCATAGTGACATCTGAATTTATGAAACACAGCTGCTGGCTGGAATATTTTCCACTTTGCACCTGAAAGGGAGGGGCTTTTTCCCCTTTCTGCATTCCTCACAGACCTGGCATTAGCAGAGCAAATAAACCATCAGCGTGCCACATTTCTCTGAGAGTCTCTTCTACCCCAGGAGGAAAACACCTAATCACTCATTTCCTTTCCTCAACTGACACAGAGGCCAGCGCGAGGTCGACATTAGTGTGCTATAAAAGGAAAACAGGAAGAGGAAATTGAGTTGGGTGAGCAGAAAATTAATCATCCTTTTCTTCCGGTCTTCATTTACTTTTTGTGATTTAGTAGGACATTAAGAATAGTTTCACTGATGCTTTTACAACAGTTAAGGAACCTTTAAAAAACAATGAAATCAATAATATATTTGAGGTAGACAGAATGGACGATAGATTCTCAGACATTACATGCCAAACTAAATACAGACCCTGAAACATGTCTTGAATGTTTTCGTTCCCCATTTCCATAAATTATGAATTACTATAGAAAATGATAAACGACAAGGACTGCTTTTATGTGTAATATTTTTCTGACCCACGTCCTATCGCACACTTTACAAATTACTTATAATCAGTCACAGGAGGTCAATGCGTTTCAAGTGTAATATATTAATTTATACAAGCAGTCTATGCATAAGTAAAAGGTGTAAAAGGAAGTGAAGAGAAACACTGCACCCAAAGGGGGGGAGGCAGGGAGCGGTGGAGGAATGTGCAGGTACCTGAAAGTATGGTGCATAACTATAGACTTGAGGGGGGGGACTGAAGCCAGTTGCACCATAGGGCAGGTAAGTTACTGTCTGCTGGGAGAGGGAGCTCTGGATGATGTAGGGGTCATAGCAATATTGCTACAGGCAGGGGGGCAGTTACATACACACATTGTTACATACACTCATAAATACAGGCACAAAATGTTAGTATATTAATCGAACTGCAGAAGAGAGACCACGGTGAAAAAGGTCAACATAAAAGCAAAGAGGAATAAAATATATGTGGATATATCGAACTTTTCACCCTAGAAGATCATGTAATCCAACTACAAGGTAAAGTAATAATGATAAAAAGACAACACCACAACTAAACAAGCTGATCTGATTACCTTTACGACAGAAACCTGCATTTCCTTATAACTGGGGGACAGCTAATTATGAGATCCTATATTCTGAATTTATATTTTAAAAAATTGAAGTAAATAAATATCACAAAACAAACAAAATACAGTTAACTTTATGAGATTTGTGTCTTAAAAGTTAAGTGCAAAAGTTCTATTTAAGGTTATTTCAACAAAAGTTTCATGCTGAAGTTCATGTTATTCTAAGTTTCAACATGATATTCATTTTTACCCCCAATGTTTATCAGTTTGAAAAACTCTTCTTGCTTACCAATACTCTACATCAGCCCAAAAAACCATATTTATGAGTCCCTTGTCATATTCTGCCTATTTAATTGTATTAAATCCTTTTTTAATGACGAAATCTTTGCTCTGCGTTTTCTTTTATGTTCGATGAACCTATTGAGAAATCCAACTGAAGTAGAAGAAAGGTTACCAAGGTCATGACGCCCATGCGGTCCAGTTCTCTGTTGGGGCTACGGGGAATGCGTCTAGGGGTGGAGTTTCCAGAGCCGGGAGGAGAGCCACCCAATGAGGAGCCGGCACACAACGATGGAGGGATGGAGCTCATGGAGCGGAAACGGCCTCCCAGGCTGTCACCGCTGCCCACTCGACACTCGATCTCCTCTGCCCGAATGGCTGTGCTCTCCTTCTCCTCTTGGATCATTCTAGAACATAAATAAGTGGATTATATTTTCAAGCACTACACCGTCATGCTGCATTGTTTTGATGGGAAAAAAACATCATCCTAGCAGTGTTGGGGATAATAATGACCTTTGTCGTTCATTTTTGAAGTACATTTGAGATAACCGAATATTTTATAAAACACTTTGTATGAGGGAATAAACCCCATTGTTCTTTTTATGTTTTGAGTTTTGGATAAAAATGAAGATCTATAACAATTTAAAAGTTTGCACTCTGCACCCAGATAGTATTCAACACACATTTGTTCATTTTGAGGTTCTGACACAGTTTAACCCAAAAAGACCCGGTGCTGCTTTTGTGGTGGTTTCAAAATGAATTTTTCTCTGTATTTAGCCCTTCTTAAGTGATTTAGAACCACTTATCATAATATTATCCTGTTTTTTCAGTGAAAATAAGGGATTCTCCAATATTTAATTTCCTGATCATGTAGATGTTCATAAAAGCTCAGAGTAAATTCAATGGTTATTATATCAAAAAACAAGAAAATAAGAAAAGGTTATTTTTTGACCAAATATATATTAACTGAATGTAAAAACAAGCATCTCCATTTAACAAGCTCCATGGGTTTTACTGATGAATCAATATTGTAGAAGATGACGGTGTTTCCATGTTCACTATGTAATCATATCTGATGACCATGGAAAGATGACAAACTGCATTTTACACCAAATATATACATGTATTGATAGGATTGGTGGATCAAAACTCAAACATTTTTGCTCAGTGGAGGATTTTGATCATCAGTAACTGTTTGGGTCTTTATGTGTAAAACAGGTAGAGCAGAGAGAATGTTATCTTTAAGCAGTGCTGATGCTCATAACATTATGATTATAGTTTTAATGGTCATTCTTGGAACAGACGGCCTTTAAGTTACAAGCAGGATGTCTGGTCAGCTGACGCTGGTGGTACCTGATTTCATTGTTGATGGCGTCAAGTTGCTCCTGCAGCATTAAGGCAAGCGTCTGTGCATCAGCCTGGCCACCAGGGGACAGCAGGTCCACCGAGCTGAAAATTGTCTCCCGGTCTTCTTCCAGGTCTGAGGCGTCCATATCACTCTCAAAAGCCTGGGCCACGTTTGCCAAGACATTGGCCTGTTGCATGCGCTCCCACTCCTGTTCATTTAGAGTCTGCACCTGGATGAATAAAAAAGGAAAAATGAGGACGGAGAACGGCAGAATCATAACAAGGAAGAAAGTTTATGATGAGTGTAGGATCTGAGTTCAGAAATTGAATTTCATAGGAAGAAGAATGTAGAGTGAAAGAAATAAGATGGTAGAAAGGTAAATGTTGTCATTACTGCACTACAAGCCAAACAACAGTCAATGGTTATTTTCACCACACTGACTTACATGTCGCTGATATCCACAGGAGGAAGCAAACAAAGAGATAGAAAGGAAGAAGACAATCAGAAATACCACATATAGCATATTAGACTGGGACAGGTAGGAGGAAGAAAAAGGAACATATTACAAATAAATAAATCTCCACAGAAGAAATGGAAACTAAATTATTTTGAAACAGGTAAATCTGGATGGACATGATGCATATGGTGTCACTATCTGTTGGTTTAATTAATGATTTTCATATTTATGACTGTATAGAATAAAATGAAGTGATTAGCTTTACTATCAGTATATTCTGTAGATACATAACCCTGTACACAAAAGCGGCAAAAGGGATGGAGTGGGTTCTCACTTTGGATGGCTCATCCCTCAACGCTGCCACCCTTCCCTTCTGAGGCCTCCGCAGTACAAGCGCGCTGCCATAGTGGTCTGAGTTGCTGTCCATCATTGATGAAGCCGACACTGGGTACCTGAAGTCTGGAGTGCTGCCCAACTGAGACCGTCTAAAAAGAAAAAAAATTTAAATCATACATATATATATATATATAAATAAATGAGACACAGCATAAGAAGCCAGAGGTGGAGTGTACTAACTACACAGGTTTAGTATCTTACCCATGTAGTAGAGAGTTACTTCTGCTTCTACCCTGCTCATTCTCTGCCCTCATTGTCTCAATCTGGATCAGGAGCTGCTCCTAAAAATAGGACGTTGACATATATCTTTAGCAAAAATGTGAGGGGAAAGTTGGTAGCATCAGATGAAACAAGTTAAAATTGTTAAGCCTTAAGTTTCTAAAAAAAAAAAAAAAAAAAAATATATATATATAATACAGCCTGTTTAATTTTAAATCTAAGCAATGAGTTCTTACATTCTCATGATGAGACTCCTCAATTAACTTTTTGGTGTGATCTAGTTCTCTTATGAGGGCATTCTGTAGAAACAGAAGCACAGCAGATTTGAAGACACTGGAATGTAGCTATTAGGGCAGGTGTGTCAAATTTGTTTTAGTTTAAGTTCCACATTCAGTCCAATATGATCTCAAGTGGGTTGGACTAGTAAAATAAAAACAGTGAAATTACATTATGAAAATGTTTACATCTACAAAATTTCCTTAAAAATATGAACAACATGAACAACCTGAAATGTCTTAATAAAAATAAGTGCAGTTTTAACAACATTATGCCTCAGTTTATCATTTACACATGTGCATTACAACTTACAGATCATAGTGGATCTATAAAATACAAAAATACATTCAATAACAGGCAGAACATTGTTAAAACTGCAATGACTTCTCTTAAGTCATTTCACGTGGTTCATATTTGTTCAGGTTATTCACATTTTTTGCAAAAGGATAACTTGTAAATGTAAACACTTTCATGTAATTTTACTTTTTAACACTAAAACAAAGAGAAAAATTTGCGGTTGGAGTTCATAGGTTATTATGATAGTATTTTACAGCTCTGACCCACTTGAGATTGAACTGTATGTGGAATCTGAACTAAAATGATTTTAACATCATTGATTCTTAATATATTCAGTGTAATTTTTGCATTTCCCAAATTCATCCTATGGGCAAGATTGGACCCTTTGGCGGGCTGGTTTTGGCTCGGAGGCCATATATTTGACACCTGGTTATTTATTAGGGGAAAATGCAGAAAAAAAACAAGTGACAAAATTAACTATGATCGAGGTAGTTTTAGTTGGGTTTTTTTTGGGATGGTAAAGGCCAATTACACAAAGTTATGGGAGGCCATCATCCCACTGATAAAATAACACATGGTAAAAACCCCAATATTCACCATAATAGCAGATAACTGAGTTCTATTTATGCTTACAGTGGCCATCCCTTACATATACTGTGTAAGTTCTTCACCTTATCCTCAAGAGCAGACATCCTCTCTTTGAGGTGGAGTTGGAGCCTCTCGTTGGACTCTGACAGAAGCTTATCCACTGTCTCAGACAGACGCTTGTTGTGCTCCTCGTTCATTTTTTCTCGCTGCCGAGCCTAAACCATGAAAAATATACAGTGTTGAGAATCTGAGGAGAAGATCTGGTACATGACAAAGCATTCATATTTCCCCTCCATCCCTTCTTCTCACCCTGAGTAGCTCCTGGTTTTTCTCTTCCAGCTGGGCCTCCATCTGCCTCAGTCTCTCCTCCACGTTGCCATGGCGTTCCTCTGCCTGATGAAGCAGGACATGGATAAAAGGTGATGAAAATGTGAGCCTCCTGCCTTACCATTTGGGTTCAGGGGAATAACTGCTCTATCAATGAAGGTGTCTAGCTTTGTTCTTCCCTTTAGGGCGCTTTGACATGAGTTACAGAGAAGCTCAATAATGCTGACTGAGCCCGGCATGTTGACTTTATGGGGACAAAGCTCAAATAGGCTTTAAAAGAATGGAGCCACCCACAGTAAAAGAAGCATCTCCTTAAGTCCATTTACAGCTATGCCATGCACCAGTTGCATCAGACGAGGACAGCAAAGCAGCACAACCCACAGACAGACTAAAACAAACAAACACAGTGGAGAACACTTCCCTTTAATAGAGCTATGAAAACTGTCACTGAACAAACAGGGTTCTACAAAGACAAAGGGCATGATTACACACATAAGGACTACGGCCACGAGAACCAAGTTAGTTTAATATTTTATTTCCAATTAAGGACCTCAAGAAACACAGGCTGTATTTACAAAACACTTCATTTATAGAGCCAAACATTTTTTTTTCCCCTCTGCAAGACAGGCTGTTCCAGTTTTTGAGCTGCTCTAATGGGCAGGGTCCTGAAAAGTCTTTTGAGCAAATCAGTTGGCACTTCCTGTTTGTGTTAGATACCAAACAGTTGGGTTTTTGAATATGGGGAAAATAGCACAAAAAGGATACCAGCATAAAGAACTAAGCAACGTAGCAGAATAAGCAGAGAAAGCACAGAGAAGCATAAAGACGGCTGACTTTTAGGTCTAAAAGGATATACGATATAACCTGGTACTGTATTTAACCAGGTCTTTTTCTAGAAGATTTAAGGCACTGCAATTAATGAGCTCACTGTGAGATGAGATGAAAAAAAAAAAAAAAAAGAAAAAGAAACATTTTCCTTGAATAATCATGGAAATGCATGTATCACTTCTATATTCAGTTGACCTGGTTAAGTTCATTAACAGAACAAAACTGAATGTCTTCCATTACCAAACAGGACTGCGGTTATTATTGTGAGAGTGGCTGGTCTACCTTTTTCTGGGTCTTAGCGCCTTTAGTGCCACACAGAACACACTAGGGAATTGAGAAGGAGGTTGTAGGGGCAGCATGAAACCACACAAAAACAAGAGCACGACAGAAAGAAACATTGAAATGAGATAGTACAATGTGAGAACAGTCAAACATATTGGTTGATGTCGGAAAACAGACAAAATGTGACATGGCAATAATGATTTACTTTTAACTACTCAAGATAAAAAAAATGACCAAATTGACAAGGACCTAAGCTGTAAAATGAAGAATCAGGTGGTTATATGCATTAGAGACTTAAATTTACTGTTTAAGACTGACTGTTTGACAAATACATTTTTACTATTTCACTCAAAAGTTTCTGAGTAAATCTGTAAGTGACTAGCATATATGGTCCTATGCAGGGTTGCGTTTCAAGAGGGAATGTGTTAATTAAGATGAATTAAGCTTTACCTAAATGTTACTAATGGGTAAATGCACATGAAGTAAAAAACACTCCATAGTTGTTTGAATGTTTCCTTTGGTTGTGACCTGAGTGACCCTGAATGAACAAACAGTTAATGATACTTTTTTCACTAGGATGAAATACGATAACAAATATCTGCAACCAAATAAGATGTGAACACCAGTGTAGCTCTTTTATTTAATTCCATTGCCGCGAAAAGCTCTGAGTGAAGAAGTTCAGTCATGCAGTGTACGTGTTGACCACATTCATTATGAAAGGCGCTAACATTCTATCATGCCTGAAACACATATCACATACCAGGGTTTGATGCACAGGACGCAACAGCGTTACTGCTGTGAATGCAGTCAGTAGTATCATGACAGAATGAAGGATTTAATTGCACAACCAGATGCTACCAGAGACAACCAGGACAGAAGCTATTGGAATTATTAATCTATCTCTAATTAACAGCTGGTAGTCAAGGCTGTCAACATGTCTTGGTTTTCTTCACGAAAAGAAATGTGATAGGAGTGTGACAAATCAGACAAGGATACATAGTTACTGAAGACCCAATAAGACATGGATGTTTGCATCATTGCCTAGAAATGTCTCTATTTGATGTATCCTTAAACCCCAGAGTAGAGTGGACAAAACGACTAAACAGAGCAAAAGTTACATATTTTAAAACAAACAAAGATGTATTTGCGTAGCCCAAGTCATTTTAAGACTAACCCTCAAGGAGCTGGAGAAACCCTGAACTACAGGAGGTATTGTTTCACTGGAGGAAGAATGAACAACTGATAATCAATTCACTGTTCTAGAACATCCCTTAAATGTACAAGGAAAAAGGTGAGAAAAATAAGACAATTATTAAATTTATGTTAAATCCTGATAACATGGAAGTAGTATCAATAATGCCAACATTTTGCAAATCTATAGATCTGTCTTGTTGCAGTATTCCTTTGAGATCAATATAAATATACAGCGATAATGATGTGGCTTCAACCAGGAAATGAATCAGAATGTCATTAAAAATGCATAAGAGAAGAATGTATTGGGGGTTGGGGTGGTGAATGTTTAAAAAAGAGAAGACTGCGAAAATAAACCTAAAAAAAAAAAAAAACATGTTTTCAACATGTCCAAAGAGATAAATACTTAAGGTTAAACTCAAATATAACAGGTTTAATATGATCCTCTTCCTGTTTCATAACTATTTTACTGCTGAAGGTCACATGTTTCTGCTTTAATGCGAGTCACTTCCAATACTAATAAGGAGCTAAACCCCAGCAGTATGTGTCCAAGACAAAGGCCCAAACTATAAATGGATAAAGATGTGAGTCAAATCTCTAAAAATAGGTGCTGGTGGATATTTGGAGTTAAATAAACAATGGCTTCCTCGTAGCTTCCTCAGGGAGCTCCTACATGTTGATGTACAGGAGCTAATTGGTCCAGGCTATATTATGTGAATACTGTATAATTCAGGTTAGAATTATTATACATCATTAAAATTCACAAATCAGCCATGAAGAAAGAGGTAGGTTAAGAAGGACACACAGATGTTGACGTGTACCGATACCTTTGTGAGGGCAGCTACCCTCTGGGCAAGCTCAGCTTCTACCTCAGGCAGAGTCTCTGCTTTGCGAATGGTCTGCTGTAGCTTTTGCTCAGCCAGCTCCAGCTTCTCCTGAAGCTGACGATTTCTGTCCTCCGTCTACAATAAAAACAAACCAAGAGCAAACACTTATTAGCCAGGATGATGGGGATCCGTCTTTGCAACATCCTGGCCTCAGGGTTTGCTTTCAATCCCACGAGGTGAAGAGAGCACTATGGGGCAAAACTAAGTTGGAACAAGAAAAGGATAGAAAAGGACAAAGGGAGCGAGGGGAGAGGGGATGGGGTTGGCAGGAAGTGAGGAAGAGAGCATTCAGAGTGAAACAAAGACAGACAACAACACACATGAAAAGAGGACTGAGACATCTCCATCTCACTAAGTCCATCTAAAGAAATACTGCATCGTCTTTGAAGGCTCTTATTTAATGCTTGCTGCGCTGCTCAATGTGAGAACACAACAGGGATTCATTAGCGAGGGTTTGAATATTGCCAGAGAAGTGCAGGCATATCCTGCTGACTGGTAATACTGACACTCAAACACCAAAAACAACACGTACTACCCTCTACATCAGGGGTGTCAAACATAAGGCCCGTGGGCCAAAACTGGCCCGCCACAGATTCCAGTCTAGACCGTGGATAATTTTCAAAGTGCAAAATTTACACTGAAAATGTTAACTGTCAATGGTGTCAAACTCATTTTAGCCCAATTAGATCACATGTGGGTCAGACCAGTTAAATAACAGCAGATTAACCTGTAAACGGTGTAAATTCCAAATAAAATTTTAACAATATTCTGCCTGTAACTAAATGTTTTGTGCCTTTGTAGAGCCACTGTGATAAATTGAGGCACAATATTGTTAACATTGCAAGTATTTTTGTTTTGTTGTTCAGTTTATTCATTAGTTTTTGTGAAAGGAATGTTTGTAGATGTAGACAATTTAATATTTTCATAATTTAATTGGACTTTCCTGCACTAAAACAGAGAAACACGACGAATTGTCAACATTGATAGGATATTTTTCTATTACTTTACTGGTCCAAGCCCCTGAACTAAAATGAGTTTGACACCCCTGCTCCACATCAATAAAATACAGAACCAGTTATACTCATATGTTCTGTGATTGCAAATTACTCTTTTGGTGTAAAATATAGTGTTGGGATTCATTAAAGCCTAGCAGGGAAAATTTAGTAAGAAAAAGGTGTCAAAACGGTTATTTTTGGTAGGTGGTTATTTATTTAAGATGTACACTTTTCCAAATGTTTAGGGTTGTGCATACTATTTGCACACTTATTTAATGCAAAAAAAAAAAAGGCACGTCTTCACAATTTTTGCTTGGCGGCAAAAGCTGTGCTATGCCCCTCCGGAAGTGGCCATTCTGATGTGAACCATTTTTTTATGGATTATGGCATCATACTTATATCTGATCTGTGATGTTCCAAACATCTAACATACTCCTACAGAAATCTAAGCCCATAAGAGACAATACAGATTTAGATAATCTGACTCTTAGTCTGCAGTCACATCCATTGGTTTTATGCACATTTTGTTACAAGCTGCGCTCAAACAATCTGATGGACTGACTTGTCTATAGATGGACTCACCTGTCTATAGAGAGAACTTACTTGTCTATAGAGGGACTGAATTGTCTATAGAGAGAACTTATTTGTCTATAGAGGGACTGAATTGTCTATAGAGAGAACTTACTTGTCTATAGAGGGACTGAATTGTCTACAGATGGACTCACTTGTCTATAGTGGGGCTTACTTGTTTACAGATAAACAGATTTGTCTACAGATAGACTCACTTGTCTAAAGAGGGACTCCTTGTTGGCCACTTCATTCTCCAGTTTGTCATTGAGGTCATGGACTGAGGTAGCCTCCCGTTGAGCTGCTAGGTAGCGTTTCTCCAGAGTGGTTATCCTCTCCTCCATGTCTTCCTTCTGGGCCATTGACTGCACACATTATTACACTTAAAATCAGCATCCCATTGTAGTCACAGACAGTTCTAATAATGTGGTCATTGTGGCCTTGACAGTAGTCTAGTTTTCTTTGTTCTCTTCATTTTCAGGTCACTAATGATAATTGTTGTTAGATTTTCTAAATGACTTGATAACAAAAACAGCACACAATGGAAAACTCAATGTCTCATATATCTTATGTGTTGTACAAATCTACTTAAGTTTGGCTTTATGTTTGGACAACAGGACACTGCATGTGTTGAAGGCGGACCCCCCTACCTCCCTCAGGTCTCTTTGCAGTCGTGTGTTCATGTCTTCAGATTTGATGAGATCCTTCCGAGCTGTATCGAGGTCCTCCTCTAGTTCATTGATACGTGATGCCATAGAAGCCATGCGCTCCTTCATTTGGCCCAAGTCAGCTGTCTGACGATCCACAACCTCCTGAAGCTCACCCACCTTACCCAGTCCCGGACCCAAGTCCTCCTCCTGACTCAGTGAACCATCTGAAGACCTCTGCACACAATTTCAAATCACCATTTTAGCAAGCACTCAATGTTAGGAATTTCTAGCTGTTTCATTTGGTTCTTTAAGTAGTGGATATCAATTTATGGCTGGGCAGTATGGAAGAAAGACAATCACTTTTTTTGTTTTGTATTATATCGCTCAGGGGGCTGTTAAGAGGACTTCTGAGATCAGTACGGATCATGGACAATACAGGGTCTATTTGAAGAATTTCATTTGTCGCTTAGAACCTATTCACAGTAGCAAATAAGTAACCGTTCACTGACCAATTGGTTCAGTAGTTGAAAAATCAACAGGCCAAATACATTTTTACTGTTGACAATGGCTTTATATTTGGCACCATCTATGGTACCAACATTTTGGGGAAAACAACTTGCAAAATTTTTCTTAAGAATTTTAAATCTATTGATTAAGGAGATATTGTCAGTCACTTTGGCATCTAATTAAAATACTGTAGTGGCATTACAAAAAAAGACATACAGATATTTTATACAGAAGTCCATGTCAACGCTGTAATGATGAGTCAGACTGACAGCAGAAGACTAAAGCAGTGTGTCTATAAAGTTTTTTATTGTATGATTACTTTGGTATTAAGATTTACCCACTAGTGTGACATAATTTCTATTACAAAATGGAAAATCCAGCTTCGTGTAGCAGTTGCTGTTCAATTTGAGCCCTGATTGTGGTAAACTATTAAATCTATCCACATGGAGTAAAAATGTCCTCAGCGTACTTTTAACTTTACTTAAACTTTGCTACAATCAACAGGCTTTCACTGTGCAGAATGTATTTCACTTGTTTTCAATATTACAAATCCTATTTCACAAACACTGATAAATGGGTCAAATGCATAAAAGGCTCGTCATTTTAGACAGGTTCAAAAGAGGGACCAAAGCTGCATATTTTTAAATAAAAAAGCCAATACAGGTTGCAAAGCGATAAGGCTGCCCACTGGTCCAAAGTGTGAATTATTTATCCGTTTACATCTCTTTTTAAAGGGTGTACTGACATCAAATTTAAATGAAGTTATTGTAATTTGAATGAATAAATGACTGAATGAATTGCAATTCTCACAATAATTAACATAAAAGTGACAAATTAGTTTGTTACTGACCGGATCGAATTAGATGAGAATTCAGTGAATAACAAATACACACAACACAAGTTTCTTTTCTCCTCTAGGATTTTTACACATGTCATTATAATACATGTATTGCTGAGTAACCTCACCTTGCCGTTAGTGCTTGGTGTGGTGTCAGAGTGGTGGTTGACTTCACTGGTTCCATCTGCCAGCCCCCTCTTCTGGCTACTCTGTTCCCTGAGGTAAGCCAACTAGAGAAACACCAGTTTGTTAACACCAACATCAGAAAATCTTATGGTTAACCACCAACCAAGCACAAAGCAAGTCTGCAACCTTTTATCACATGCGAGGTTTTATTTTCTTTTCACTTAAAAAAAGGCCTGCATGTGTGGGTGTGTGCACAAGAAGCAGCTGAAAATATAACAGGGTGCCCCTACGAGTTCAAACCACAACCACACTGGCAGCATACACATATCGTGAATTAGGTTTCACAGAGAAAAATCCACTATGCCCAGTGACAAAACAGAAGAGAAAAAAAAAACCAAAAAAGCATTGCCTAAGGACATAACTTTTAACATAAATGCAGAGTGGTAAGGCCTTGATTTTTGTGTGTGTGGTCCCAGGCTTATTCCCATGAACAAAAGGTGACTGTAGCATGAAGGGCTGTCACATTAAGCACAGAGGAAATCTAGGACACGTCTCCACCATCCCCTGGGTCTTCTGTCAATCTCATTCAATGCAGAGTCAGTCCAAGACTCCTCCCTCCACTGCATGTATGTGTTGTATTTGCATAAGAGCTGAGAATCTTTTTTCTTTTAGCATTTATAAAGAGAACATGATGCGTAAAAAAACATGTTAGTACTGACACACGGCTTTAAAATGGGTCAAAAGATGTCTATGACAACAATGTTATCTGATAAAATTCAATATAGTGCCTCGATGAGCAAAGCTGCACTGACTTGTTATCACATTTGGGTTCTAAAGGTCAGCAGTTTATTTTTCTGGCGGCCACTGTCAGTGGTTGCCAATTTAGTATAAGATAAGAGCATACCAAAGTTAATCTTTTTCACTGTTTACACCTCTGGTTGTCAACATGGTATTTCACAAAGTCTCAAGACAGTGTGTACCGACACAGGAACGTCAAAACAAAACATTCAACATAATGACTGAACAGTGACATGGTAAGAAGTATCAACCACCAGACCAAAGCCCAAGCATTACTATTGAGAAGAAAACTTCTTATTTCAATTATTTATTGTTGACTTACTTCTTTATGTGAAATGGTAAGTTGCTCTTCTAAGGCGCTGCATCTTTCCAAGGCAACACGCAGTCTTTCTCTTACCTAGAAAAAGTAACACAAAAAGTAACAGCAAACCTGAATGTAACAACTTTACAGATTCCAAAGGATTGTGCAAATGTAAAGAGGTTTAGTAACACACACGCACACGCACACACACACACACACACACACACACACACACACACACACACACACACACACACACACACA